>RXPK01000125.1:1762104-2074612 GCA_004143645.1 Protaetia brevitarsis
ATTTTTGGTCAATTAGATCAAGAGAAAAGGATGGACGCAGTTTTTTGAAATATCAGCACCCTACTTTACTTGGCCGCAAATATAAGATTATACACCGTGGTCGAAGAAAACATGAAAACACTTTTGTGCCGCCCCAGCTAAGTAGAGAGACACTTTATGTTTTGGATTGATTTTGCGATTTTTCATTTATGTTCTTCAAAAGTTTAACTTTTTATTTCAATAAAAAATTTTAAAAAAAAAGTTTGACCGTCAGTGTAGACTTACTTTTTATTCACACTTGCAGAATTTGAATTTGAGCATAACAAACCACAGGCGATTTCACACTTACCTCAACTCTATGGAAAAGGTGTGACCTATAGATATTATTTAAAAAACAGTAAATAATTTGTGCTGCTCTGAACATCACATTTTAAGCACATATGAAGCATTTACAAAAAATATCGATTGAAATGATGCGCAAACCATGAATTACTGAAAGAACTTTCAACTATCGGAAAAAGCGGTCTTTCCACTACCTGAGTTAGCGTTAGCCTTTTTACCGTTATGAATAATTTGATTATTCTACGCCTGTATTGTTTCCTGTTCTTTTCCTTCAATCTACTACCTTACACTGAAAAATCTATAATTTATAATCTAAATTTTGTTAAGTAACTAAACATTCAGTCAAATATTGGAAACAAATATTGTGAATCAAATAATTATATTCATTTATCCTTTATTATTTGAAATTAACGAAATATTTGTGTATTAACTAAATTTCTGATAAAATTGGTAAATTATTTTGTTGTCTCTAACAAATTGGTTTTTTCGATGTATCTCACATTCGTGGTTGCTCACCTTGTATTGAATCACCGTAAACTCCCAATATTGGTTCTAATTACGGAGCAACTCGACACACTCTCACTTCACGACACACAAAGCAGAATTATTAAGGAAATAAAATAAAACTTACCTCACTTGTATTCTCAAGCTTCAGGAAGCTACGTTACTCTAGGAATTTTTTATAAGACTTCGTTTTGCAATTTTCTCAATAAATATTTTTGAGTGATGAAGTCCCTAAACATTACGTATCACAGAACCTTAGTGTAAGAATTGACTTAACGGTTTGAAAAGAATAATTTGTATTGCAATAGCCCTTATATTTTAGGTTGTACTTATAGCAATACGGTGCGTTCAAAAAGGTTTGTCAATCCCGCTCCTATAATAGTAGCTGGGTTAGGTTTGCGGTATGTTTGTAATGAGGTTTGAACTTAAGTCAGTGTTATTATAGTAATTGTTGGTGGAATAAACGATTGAAAAAAAAAATAAAAGATAAATAAACGAAGAAAATTACAACGCGAACGCAAGTCACAAATGTCAGAAAATTGATTTATTGTATGAAATTTGTATTAGCTAACTCAATCAGTAAATCGGTTAGTAAGTAAGATATTTTTTTCTGGAAACCAGTTTTTTTTATTACACAATCATTTTGAATCTCACCGTATATGAACGAAGACAATATGGCACTAAAAATTTAATCCCAATGATACTTATATTCCCAAAATCTTTCTATTTAATTATCAAGATCTAACCTCAAAGTACCAATTCACAAAACAGTGTATTATATTTTTTTTAAACACTGTGCAAGAAACGTGACATAACAACACATCATGCTTCATGGAATAGAGGAACAAGAATTTTTACCTAAGGCATACCGAGTTAATTGGAAATAACTCAACTTCCATATCTTACATTTAACATTTAGTGAAATGTGAATTCTAATTTCAGTTTTATAGGAGTCTGATGAACATTTCCGGCAAGCAATCCACTACTCAGTGCATTATGGAATTGTATTTAACCGAAAACGACCTGAAAAGTGGTATGTACGTAATAACTTTTAACTACTTACTATTAATTGTACTATAACAAGTATAAGGTTTAGCAACTACGATGAAACTGAAATTTCTTTACAAATGATAATACCTTCTTTAAATATTAATAAGGTTTTAAAACTTGGGAATGACTACTTTATTCAAAAATTCACACGTAGTGAAAAGTTCGCCTGCAGGCAAATGGAAATGTTATCCATTTGCAAGATTAATTTTCCTAGTTAGAGTATAACATTTACGCAGGCGGATATTAAACTTGCGTCACGGATATATTACCTTTGTTTTGAAGTGCTCGTTCCCACTTATAATATTATTCTTGCTAAATAAAATAGCCCAAGCGAGGCGGATATGAAGAATTGCGGCC
The DNA here is from genome assembly GCA_004143645.1 of Protaetia brevitarsis. Taxonomy (NCBI): domain Eukaryota; kingdom Metazoa; phylum Arthropoda; class Insecta; order Coleoptera; family Scarabaeidae; genus Protaetia; species Protaetia brevitarsis. Next base: position 1,764,337 of record RXPK01000125.1, read on the forward strand.
AATTAAATTCTCTAAAGGGCACTCAGTTCTTCCGCTTCCCTTAAAATCTGAGCCAGCTTTTTGCTACTAAAAATCATATTAGAAAATTAACCCTCTTGTCTTCTCAAAAAGAACCTCTTTTATTTACTTCGAACAGAGTGTACACTTTGAAAGCTGAGCGCATCCACGCGAGAACAAAAAAGATAAACAAAGATAAATCCACGCTTCTCTCGATTCCAATTTGCTGGCGCGATATCTGTAGGGACGTCAAAGTTATTGATTTTAGATATTTATGGTGAATTCGTGTTTCTTCAGTATCAGCGGCACTTCTCATCCATGCTAAATGAGCCTTTTTGATACCAGATTGTTGCTATTAGACTTACTGTTTGAATTGACTAAGCTGTGTATATCATTTATTTATTTATAAGGTACATAATAAATAAAGCCAAAAATATGCTATATAATAAACAATAACCGTTTAAAATTGTCAATATCAACAGAAAATTCTTAACTAACTAAAAGAGCGCAATAGACCAAATCTCATCCGCGCTAGTTGATAATAATAATAATAATAATATTATAGTTTATTGTCGACCAATTACATTGGTATCGACATTGTCCTTCATGAATCCATGTAAACTTTATATTAATATAAATATTTCAATTATATATAATATATTAATAGGTTAAATAAACTAGTAAAATGTAAAACTGTAAATTGGACAATACAAATGGTAGTAAATCTCGTCACAAATGAATGACAATATAAGCCACTAAATCTTATAGACGCATAAAGATATCAATTTTATGTAGTTACTCCGATAACCGTTTAATGCGAAATGCCAAGAGAGCTCTTAGGCTCCAAGCTAAAAGAGGTAAGGGAATAATAACTTTGTTTTGTGAATTTCGCGTCAAATGTTCGTGTTAACATGTGTGTAATGTTTAATAAAAATTTAAATGTTTTTAATGACGTTACTATTCACTTTAATTAATACATTTAAACAAAAAAAAAAAACCCAGATATGTTGATTTACAATTATAGCGTTTTTGGAATTATATATTTATAGTCGAGTGGCTTGCACGCTTGTCACAGTGCGGATTCCGGTTGATCAAATCTCGCTCTGGTCATTATGATAATCGGTTTTTCCGGGTTCGTAATGTTATTAGGAGAGAGATTTTGTCTGCGGGGGCTGACCAGCTTAAAAAATAAGCTAGGCGTTACCACCCTTAAAAAAATATGATTATTTATAGAAAATGTAAATATTAGATAGGAAATGTATATAAAAGTTGAAAATGATTAAAGAAAATCCGAACTAACAAATTTAAAAAACAAAATATAATTTACGGTAGCCGAATAATGAGTTTTTTTTTTAATTATCACAGACGGTAAAATAATTGAAAAAGATAATTATTCTTTTCAAATCAAGGTTACCTTTTTAGTAAATATTGAGTTTCAGATCGACAATTTAGCAAATACCTTCACGTTAAGATGAGATTTCCATCTTTCCCATCAATTCTTATCAATTATTCTTCCACTTTTTAAGTATAATTGTATGTATGTAATATTAGATTTGGAATCATTATGTATTTATTATTATAGATTTCATGTTTGCATAAACTTAAAATATATAATTTATATATTTTATTACGAAATTAGTAATTTAATATAAACAAACATATAACCTTTTATAATTTGTATTTCAAATTTCAAATCATTTAAATGTCAAAATAAATAAAGTTCTAAAATTAAGAACATATAATATAAGGAATATTAATCGCAAGTTGTAGAATTATCATCTCAAGAGTACTATTCGAAGAATATTATTCAAAGGTGATTTCAATTAAGGTGCAAATATGAGGAGGAGCTGTGAAGGGAAGATATAGAGAATGTTTCAAGATACTATTTGAAATGTTAAGTTAAGTACAAGGTTGAGAGGAGCTGTTAAAGAAGATTTATTCAAGGTGGACTTCATATTTATTTTTTCATTTGATTGCAAAATTATCTATTTACATACACACACCAGAGTTACTTACAATTATATACAATTCTCCATATAGTTATAATATGAGGTTGACGTAGCTGAGACCTTGACAAATGAAAATGTATGCTAATTCATCGAGTGTTACACAATTTTTACTGTCTCAATGAAAGTATTTTTTTGCATGACCACATGTAAGGAACTGGTATATTGGATATGAATTAACATTCTAAAGTGAAATGGAGACAATTTATGCATTTTTCTAAACTTCAAAGCTTCATAACTCTTTTTTTATTTGTGATATTTACAATAAGCCCATCAATCGTATGTAGAAGAAGGATGTCAGCAGAAACGACTGTGTTTGACCTTTTTTTATAAAAATAACATGTTATTCATTCTGCTAAATTGAAATTTACACCAAAGAGGGGGTTATATTGATTTTTTCTCCATTGTGGCTGGTTAAGCTTACGTGATGTGCGTGCTAGAATTATATACAAGTTCATCTAAATAAAGTCTCTTCCAAATCCGGCGTTTTTAAGATTAATTTAGAAATCTGGGGGACAACAATTGAATATGCAAAGGAATAACGAAAAAGGCGAAATGAGGTCTGTAGATTTTTTTTCTCTACTTATGGAAAAGACTCATCAAACTACGTAAAAAAATACATGCGAATGGTCTGTCAGAACTCTACAACGAAAAAATTCATCCATAGAGAAAGATTGCATGTCTGAAGGAACTGATTACCTTATTCATATTTTAATTCTATTTTTAATTGAATAAACAATTGTTCTAACAAAACGATAGAATTGCATACACAACTGAAAATTTTTGAGATCTCCCAAATTGTTGTTAAGGAAGCACAGTGTTACCGTATCACAAAAAATCTAATTTCGACAGTTGGCAAGGATATCTGGGTGCATACACTGCAATGTTTCTTCTGTTGGTGATGGTCATTACGGATTTAAATTATTGTGATTCCCCTTTGTCCTACGAAGAAGCTCTTCAATTTTGTCGTCTAATCAGATTATATCTTTTGAGAATGTCCTTCCGTTTATGCCAGTCTGTAGTTGCTTGGGGTCAAGTATTAAAACTGTCGTCGTCAGGTCATCGCATGTCAGCAGCACGTGAGCTGGGATTTCTTTCCTCCCTTGGCAGAATCTGCAAATAGCATCATCTGGTAGGCTCATATTATACATACATATGTCTATTTAATCTACAGTGGCCAGTCATCAAATCTACTATCATCTTCACCATCTTCCTTTCTTTACACAGTAGGCCTTTAATAAACTTATGCCTGTGTGTTTTTTAGGAACTTTTTTACCTGTCTCTGTCCTTCACTCGTTGATGGACTTTCCAATTTGCAATTTGGTAACGACAAAGGAAAACCCAGCTCTAAGGAATGAACTTAACGTGCCTTGCCTGGCCAGATCGCTTGTCTTCTCATTTCCTTTCACGCCCAAGTGGCTGGAAGCCCAAGCCAAAATTAATTTCCTTTCGATGCCCACCTCATTTAGAACGCTTACATAATCTCAAACCAGCTTAGAATCAACTCTAGCAGAAGTGATCGCTGTAAATGTCGACTGACTGTCAGAGGAAAGAGCGACGCTTTTACCTAACTGTTTCCATGTTTCTATTTCTCTGATACAACAATGAATTGCAGTAACCTCAACCTGGAACATTGTTGTGTCCTTGCTGAAGCTTATCTAAAAAGCCTTTTTAGGCTTTTTTCCATATAGTCCAGCTCCTAGAACCGTATATACCAGTTCGAGCCCGCTCTTGCTGAAGTGTCTTTATTCCAGTTTTATTTGATATTACAACCTGATAGTTTCTGTCTAGGTTGAATTTATGAATCATAGCATTACTCGGCATTCCCCTAAGTGGTGCCCTCCTAAGTGCATCTAATAGTTTTTAATGGTTAGCACCGTACGATTTACTAATCAGTGTTGCCTGTGTATAAATCTATGCCATTTAGCAGTGGCTAGCAGTTTCTTGTTTATAAACATGTAGCGATGGCAAGTTTAGATTACTTCAATCGTGGCAATAAGGTTTGATCTCAACCCACCTGTGCCACACTAACACACCAGCCTTTGCAAGCCATTTGGCGTTTTGGCCATCCCCAGTTGCCACACCTTGGCGCGCCATTTACTGCTTCGTATGTTATCGTGAATCTAATTACCCTTGTGTATATCCATAGAATCATCCCATTCTACATAACTTCCTGCACCTCTCCAGGACGATGGTAGCCTTGTTGGTAGTATTCTGGATGCTATCTGGTGCCAAGTAAGTTTTCGATCAAACCTTGCCTCCCAAAGTGTTTCTTTTGGCATATGGAACCTCTTCACTTTCTATCACTAATGGTTGTAAACCTATCTAGCATTCTTTTCTCATCAACCTAACTAATATTCGTTGTTATTTACACCATTTATCGACCGTTTTTAGAACGGTTTGCTTCAGGGCCTTTTGGAGTTTATTTATCAGTAACAAGATGTAAACCTTGAGGAATGTTGTTGATATCGGCAAGTGAAATTTGAATCTCGCATTATTTTCTACCTATTAAAGCTTTCGTTATGCTTTGCACTTAATTTGATAAACGAGAAAATATGATTATTTTAGGATTGGATTGATTCGCTAAATATAAATCAATCGAAATCAAATCGTTCTGGAAGGGATTACCAATGCGGTTAACGCAAGATTCGTGAACGTTTGAATGCATTGATCATCCCATGGTTTTCAAGTAACTTTGTCGGCCAAACAAGCCGATTCAACTAGGCCTTTGTTTTTCTTAGGGCCGGTTTCATAATGAATGTCACTTTAGTACTTTAACAAAAGTCTGTGTATTATTTATGGGAACTTTCATTTAAAGTAAGTTTAAAGCTTTATAGTGACATTATGAAATTCACCCTTAGTTAAGTAAATCTTTTCAATATTCTTTTGGAGGTACTAAATAAAAGAGAGTTGGCCTATATCATGTTTTAAGAAACTTACATTGCAAGTATACCTATAATTATAGGTAGTAAAACAAAACACTAAATAATAAACAAAAATGTTACTTGCAGTATCTAAATAATCACATTTGGCATAGATTGTCTTTATTAATTAGAGAATATACGGCTGTGTATACCAACTATATACATATTTTGGCGAACAAACAGGAAGAGGGAAGTGTATTCGTATTCCTCTGGGTCGCTTTGGAGTCGTACCTCGTTACAGAAGCTTAGGTATCGCAAATTGACCATGTGACAGCACTAATATTCTACACGAGATGAACACGTTATTAAATAACTGGTAGCGTCAACGTTGCGGTCAGTTGTTGTCTACTATTGTGCCAGGACGACTCCTATTAATAATACGTATATGTTTACACACTGGTTAGGTTAACATACAAACTTTCTTGATGCGGCATAAATGATAACTGACGTGACATATTTATGTACTTACCTAAACACAATATATTAGCATATATGTACAAATTCAATGCAGGTGTCTTTATTTCCGTATACAATGCAACCTCTATTTAACGGACGTCCTAAGAAATCAAAATACTGTATTTTTAAACTGATTAAACCCTCATTTACACAATCCAATTATCAAATTATAGTAATGGTTAAATCATTGAAAGTAGGTAACAGAAAGAAAAATATACCTACTAACTTTGTTTTGTATGCGGTATCGGTTGTTGGTTGGGTGACCATTCGGACAACACTTCTCAGCGGCTCGGTACGTCCGACACGCTAAGCCAAGGACCTTCAACTTTCAACCACTAACTCTGTCTTAGTGTAATTATTCCGTTAAGTATATGAATTTTACACAAAACATTTAGCCACTGATACTGGGTATGCACCCAGCTAGTTGTTTAGCGAATCCGCTGAGCGATTGTTCCAACAGTTGGTCGCGCTCCCTATTTTCCGCGACGCTAAAGAAGCTTTTCCGCCATCAGCTGTTAGATTTGGTATATTCTTAGTATACACAATTTAAATTATAAAATCTCTGAATCCTTGCGTTGTAATGTTATTATGTTGTGTTGTTTAGCGTTGCGCTATATTGTGTTGCTTTCCATTTTTTATTTTTTTTATTTTAAACATTCCTCTTTTCTCCAACAAACTTTTTAGAAAAAGGAGAGGTTTACATGACAATAAAAAGAGAGTGAAAGACATCAAGGCACAAAATCTGAGGAAATGCCTATTCGACCTTATCTACATTAGTAAAACTAAGCCTTACTCTTACTTCAATTGCGGTTTGCAAAACTTGCAGAAAAATTTGTTTATCAGCGACGAAAAGAACTAGCATATTGCATCAACTACAGAAATTTGTACACTTTGTAATTCATCTAGTGTTGAATCCAATACTGATGGCAGTTTTTGGGTAAGTATTTTTTCATATAATTTTAGAGTGGTGCTTAGTAGCATTAGTCCCCTGTTGTTTTGGCAGTTTTTCGTATCACCTTTTTTAAAAAATCGGTAGGATTATTCCCTTCTCCCAATCTTTTGGTATGGTCTCCTCTTTCCATGCTTTGTTTATTACTTCTAGGAGTAGTCTGTTCCCATTTGGGCCCATATTTTTAAACATTTCTGCCGTTACTTTATCGTGACCAGGAGCTTTGCCATTCTTCAGCGTTTGTATCTCGTGCGCTAGTTCTTCCATTGTTATTTTTTCCTCTGGCTCCTCCATTTTCTTCCTCTCTTTAACAGCTACTCCCTTTTGCACATCTTCGTTTCTCCCTATACATAGCAGCTCCTAAAAGTGCTCCTTCCATCTCATCATTGTTTTATCTTCGTCTGTTAACATATTTCCCTTAGCGTCCTTGATGGGGGTTTATTGTGCCTTTTTTCCATGTCTTAGATTTTTCATTATTTTGTAAAATAACTTTTGATTAGCCTTACTATCTGATTCCAATTTCTCTCCAAACTCTCTCCAGGCATTTTCTTTAGCTGCTATTATCATGTCTTTCACTTTTCTTCTTTGCTCTTTGTATTTTTGGTCTTTGTATATTCGTTTCTATTCTGGTTTATTCTTTGTAATAATAATTATTATTACCCTTATTATTAATTATCATCGTTTTAACTATTATTTTTGTAAATGAAATTGTGCACCTTGTCATTTTTTCTTGTCTTTGAGATTTGATGGTGTTAAGTGGTTTCGCTAATTAAAACAAAAATATTCGATCAATTCTACTGCTCGGATTTTCGCGAAACTTATTCGAAAATAATTTCAAAGCCCTCCTTTATGATAATCATAATCATCATGAAAATGTTATTGGAATTTTGTCCGCAAGAACGTGCGTATCAGTTTTAGTCTTTGTTTATGTATCGATTGCTTAACAGATCTTAGATAAACAGCCGAGCGATATAACGATTAATTTTTTGAAATTTATTGGGCTATGAGGGGGCGGTCGTGTCAGTAATCGCCCCTACAGTCCACCTCCTGCAGCCAGACATCAAATAATATCTGAGTTCCACATTTTTTTACCTAAAACGTTTTGGTATAGTACCCGTATCACGTAAAATACACATTTATCTGTAATAACTTCTTAGATATTCCTATTTGAAGAGTAATTATCGTTATTAAAAAAAATATAGTATGTTGTAACATTTTTTATGACAGAAGGAAAACATATGTACGTAATACTACAATTATTATTTTAGAGTATCCTGTATTGAGCATTGACTATTAAATAATAAATGTGTATCATTATTATTATATTTGAAAAGGAGTACCGACCGGAACTTCGTTGAATTTATTTAAAAGTGGTAGTTGTATTAGTATTTATATGTTCATGTAAGGAATTTGGAGAGTAAATTAATTTTGAAAGAATATTTTTAGGGTAGCCGTTATTGGAAAAAATTTTAAATAACTTTTTTAAATGTCGTTAAAAATCTTGTGTCGCTAATTTGTGTAATTCCTGTTTTCTAGCAACACAGTATTATATTTCTGATTTATAGATGATTAGAGTAAAAGTTAATAAATCTACCAGAAGATGTTGGTTTTTGATACCAATCTAAAATGATAATGTTATTCTCTGATCTTATAACTTTGGTATCAAGAAAAAGTACATAACAATCATTTTCCAATTCAGCAGTGAATTGTAAATGATTATTATACGAATTAAATATCTTTAAAGTAATATCTACCTTATCATTAGGTATTGAACAAATAATGTCATCAACATATTTAAAAATAAATGGAATTTTGAAAGGTAATTTAGGTATAACAGCATCTAATAAATAATCCATAACAATCATTGCCAAAATTGGACTAATTGGGGAACCCATTGGTGTACCAAAAATTTGTAGATAATATTTATTCATGAAAGAAAAATAACAATTATTACAAACAAAACGTAATAATATATAAAATTATCTTTGAAATTGTAGTGTGTGGTTCAATTAAAGACCATTTTTGTATCAGAATATCAATTTACTAAATCTATTGGAATATTTGTAAATAATGACGCAACATCCAAAGATATCAACATAAAATTTTCAGGTATGATCATTCCTTTAATAGTACTAACAAAAGTGAAAGTATCTTTAATATTATAAGAAGTATTTTCAGAGAAGGCCAAAGTAAGAATGTTTGATAAAAATTTTGCTAAATTATATGTAACACAGTTAACCGATCTAACAATGGGACGCATCGGTATATTCTGTTTATGTATTTTAGGTAAGCAATATAATTTAGATGGTACTGCTTTATATGTAGTTATATGTTTAGCATCATTATCACTCATTTCTTTTTTAGTTTTTAATTTTTTTATAAGCTCATTATGTCTTCTCTGTGTAACCGAAGTTGGATCTCTGTCTAAAAACTTATAAGTTCTTGTATCATTTAAAAATAATTCTGTTTTTTCTATATAGTCTTTTTTATTCATAGCTACAGTACATCCACCTTTGTCAGCCTGTAAAATATATAAATTTGGATGATCTTTTAAAATTTTTTTGTTTTTACAAATGTTTGGGTAATACATGAATTTGGAAGGAATTTAGATTTTGTTAAATGATTTGTGACATTATTAGTTATTCTTGCTCTTATTAAATTTTTATTTGTTTCTGGTAGATCATCACCATACACTCAACATCAGCTAAAAATCTTTTTGCATTAAATTGTTTTCCACTAACGGGAACACTAAATTTAGGACCTAAAGATAAAAAGTCAGATATTTCTTTAGGTATATTAACATCAGACACATTCATAAACCATTTACTGTTATCAAGAAAATAATTTTTTGTATTATTTCTATAATTCATTAACTTTTGAAATTTATTAATAATAATAATTTATTATTTGTTCAATACCTAATGATAAGGTAGATATTACTTTAAAGATATTTAATTCGTATAATAATCATTTACAATTCACTGCTGAATTGGAAAATGATTGTTATGTACCTTTTCTTGATACCAAAGTTATAAGATCAGAGAATAACATTATCATTTTAGATTGGTATCAAAAACCAACATCTTCTGGTAGATTTATTAACTTTTACTCTAATCATCCTATAAATCAGAAATATAATACTGTGATTGCTATGAAAAACAGAATTACACAAACTAGCGACACAAGATTTCTTAACGACAACTTAAAAAAGTTATTTAAAATTTTTTCCAATAACGGCTACCCTAAAAATATTCTTTCAAAATTAATTTACTCTCCAAATTCCTTACATGAACATATAAATACTAATACAACTACCACTTTTAAATATTATAAATTACCCTTCGTAGAAGGTTTAACTAATAAAGTAATTAAACATTTTAAAGATTTTAATAATATCAAAATTGCGAAGTATAATATAACAACCATAAGCACAATCTTTACAAAAACTAAAGACAAGATACCAATTCTGGACCAAAGTGATTTGGTATATAATATTCCTTGTCGTGATTGTCAAGGTTGTTATATTGGTCAACTTCTCAAATGTAAAGAATAGAATAACCCACATAAAAGTGATTAGTCGTATAGGTAAACGTTCATGTGCCTTGTCTTTACATTTTCAAAATTTAGACCACAAATTTTAATTATGATAATACTAAATTCTTGATGTTGAAAGTAATTACAAAAAGCGGTTATTTCTAGAAATGGTTCATATTAACAGTAATCAAAATTCTATTAATTTCAAAACAGACACAAACAACTCAAACCATATTTACTGCAACATTTTAAAAAATACATAGTAACATTACCTTGTTTACAAAAATGTTTTTTGACTTTTAAAAATTCTAAATTTAAAATATGTTTAATTTGATTATTATATTTGAACTTTGTAAGTATTATTTTAAATATTTTATTACTATTGGTTCATATATTCTTTGTAATATTGTAGATGTCCTCCTGAAGAAGTCATAAATATATGACGAAATATTGAGGCTATTTAGCAGTTTTATTTTAAAGACCGTATTACCCATATAACTTAGATTATTATTATATATATCAGTAAAAATAAACTGGCACTGAACTAACCCATTTTCACTCAAATTAAATTAATTTACCTTCACCAAATTTGGAATAGAGGTACTCCCAGCGTCATTCGAAGTTCGAGCTCCTACTAATGTAATTGACACATATATATACCTATATACACATGCATACATCAATACGTCGATACGTCAACCGAGTTTAAATTTGTCAAGGGAGCCAGCGACCTCCCTAACAACTTCGTAGACGACACAACCTTGTACGTTCGGTCTCCCAAACAGACGTCCGGTAATCATGATTGATTTAGTAGCTGTTTTCTGTTTATTACGTATGCGTTGCTGATTCCATATGAAATCGCTTTCGAAATTTCTGCGCCGGATATTCTCAACTGAACGCTAATTAGCAAACATTTCCCTAATAAAAGGGAATTAACAGCTTTGATCGTGAAAACCGCTGACTGTAGCGGAAACGAGTGTGATTAAATGAGTACAAATATACTGAGGGTGTAATTTTGATTATCACAAACTTCATCACATGTAAGAGCTGAAGATTTTTTAAAGCAATTTTAATAAAATCTCTTCTTTCAACGAGGTCATAAAATCCGGTGCTATTAAATCATTCTTATGCAAATAGTTTCTTTTGCAAACTTTACGACTTGAAAGGGATATTACCAGAATAAAACTCGTATAATAGAGAGGTTTATAGACATCCCAGATACCTATCCTTTTAACGATATTTTTATAGCGTTTCCCCAACAATAAAGATGTTATACGTTCCCTTCTCCGATATCGATAAATAATATATTTTTTAAATAACTTATATGGTAATATAAATAATACTTTTTTTTTTTAATTATTTAATTAATTAATTTCATGTCCGCAAGCTATACAAGGTGTATTCGATATAGAGGTAAATATAATAATATGTAGCAGCTGTAATCATTTACGATCAAAAAGTCTTAATGCACAGGGGGTCTATCTGTAAGCATTAACGAGAAAAAAATATTTTGTAAATGCCGTAGGCTAGAGCCGCACCTGTGTCCAACCTAAATGCTGTCCCGAGTATACCCCCACATACCACTATCATTCAGCCATTACCGCTGTTAGTTTTGTGTGGATCGCCGCTTGGAGTGCAAGCCACTTCGAACATATTATTTAAATTCTTCCCGTCTCGAAAAACCAATCCTTTTCAGGACCATCATGATTTCATATAAATAAAATCGAAGCTTGATGCATCGGCAAAAGCGCGGGAATGTATAAATTCATTTTCGCGCGATATCATAGTAAAAAGGCGTGTTTGCAAATTTTCTGTATCTACATTTATTTCTGTGTAATTCGATTCAATTCATTTTGCGTTATTGGATTAAATAAATCCAAAAGAAATAACTCAGAATCATGTGGGACCGTTTATTAACAACTAACTCTCGATTCGACAAAGCGAAAGAAAAATATTTACTTTTTTTGTAACTACTGAAGTCGCATATCCGGTGAAACTCGAACGTCTTATCAGGATATTAAAAATAATACTTTGTAGACTTACGCAGAATGCTCTTAACAAATAAGGAATGTTTATTTTATAAAAATAAGAAATTTAAAGTGCCTCAGTTTTGCTATTTTTACAAGAGCCTTTATTTATTCAGAATAACATTAAATGAATTTACGGCGTACCATTAAGAATAATACTAAATGAGTACAATGTATTTATACATAATACCACGTTTAGCGGCTGCTTAACATGACGTTTCCTCGCATCAGGCCCGGACTAAAGAATTTTTGGCTCTAAATTTTACTTTTTTTTATTCTTTAATGATGAAATCCGGTTTCGGTGGGTTTGTGCTTTATATGTCGTGTAGTTAACACCCAAGCAAAATTTACTTTTTTATTAGATACACCCTGTATACAGGTGGGCCACTACATTCGCGTCGGTTTATGTAAAAACTGTGGTAAAATATATTTTATGACTATACAATCACACCGTCATATGAAGAGGCGAATAAGAATGGCGTTTCAATCTATAACACCAAATGTTTTGAGTAATGTTAAAGACTCATTTCAAGAAAGAGTACGCCTCTGCATTGAAAACGATGGCCATCATTTTGAACATTTTTTAAAACATTAGCAGTTTTTAACATATCAGTTTATCCGTTTTAATAAAGCACACATTTCTGAAGTTTACTTAGTTATGACTTTATTGAATAATCACAGCAGTTTTGTTCAAGCCTACTTCAAAAAATAAAATAATAATAATGGCTAGGAATTAATATTTGAAATAGAGGATTCTAAATTACTAAGAAACTATAACAGATAGGTATAGGAAGCATTAACACAATCTTAAAGACCGTTAAAATTAGAATCTAAATAAGGTAATAAATACTGGGTTTCCATTTAAAATTAAGAAAGTTACTAGCCTTTAAAGATAGCGAAAATTAAAAGTATGTTTTTGTTCACCCTGTACAATTTTTTGCATTACTTTTATTTTATTATGAAGTGTAATGCTTTAGTTAAAAAATAAATATAGTTTAAAATATCTAGCTTAAATATGCATGACAGGCGTGCCTCTTAAATGTTGGTCTACATTTTGAAGGATAGTTAATTATCCCGGAAACGAGTTGAGTTAGACATAAGAAATCTAACACCAACTTGTCTTTATTTAGTCTGTACTTGTTGTTGTATGATATTGTGTGATTCTTGGATTGCAGCAAAATATTTTTGTGCCCACAGCCTGCTTGGTTTTCGAATCGTCCGTAAACCAGTAGGTGTCTGCCTGCGTCAGTGTTTTGCATCGTTGCATCTCCATTCCTCTCCATTTGGGAAGGAGGTAGTTAAGTATGCCTCTTTCATTGAGCGAGTACATATTATATCCGAAGCCACAGACAGCATGCCGTCGAAAGTAATCGATTTCAGGGGAATGTTGGCCACACAGACATGAGTATGTGGTGATTAATTCACTATTTGCCACAGGCAAAATGCTGCTCTCAACAACGATGCGCAAGGGTGGTAAATCCAAAAAAGTTTCTAATGCCAATGGCGGACAAAAAGACTGAAGAAGATTGTTCCCGTGATATATGCGATTCTTAAAATGTACGTAACTTTTTGGTGTAGCTCTGGCTTATTACGCCTTTTTCCACCAAGCTATTGTTCCATAGACTATGGTTAGATGGACTGCCATCACATAAAGCCGATGGACTAACTTTGGAGAGAGCTTGCAAGATTTCTGCCCATATAACTTAGCGTGTCATTGAAAGGTTAACGCTGCCTGTGCGGTAATCATTTTCCTTCCATGTGGATTCTAGGATAGTTACCAATATCTGGAGAATCTTTGACCAACTTCCAATTTATCATGGATGAAATATGGTATACAGCGATTTTGCGAATATGATAGTTTAATTTCGTAATTAAAACCTAGGATTTCGGTCAGGGCCTGATGTGATTTTATTTTTCATATTTTCCAAAAGTACCAGTAAATCTGATTCAGAAGCTTAAGAAACATTCGCAAAGGATAAGGGTTAGAATAAAAACGGTATAAGTAACAATTACAAAGTTTGGAGCTACATTTTTCAGTCTAATTTAGTCTATCTATCAAAAAGTCAAGATTTTTTTAATAAAATAAATTAATTAAGAAAATAAAGTTCTTGTTCTAACCAAGAAAAAGGAGGAATAATGATAGGCACCGACTAAGTGATCGCAAAAGGCGTCATCTACCTATTGCGGACGATCGAAACGTCAAAACATCGATCCTCCACTATCAGCACCAGGCTATTGCCCAGACAAGATCTAAATTATGTGTTAAATTCAACATCGTCTATGTAACATTCATCAGCTTCATGAACACCTCAGAAATTTCAAGATCACACAAGAAAGAAGACTTTCGATAAACTCAATTATACTTATATTTTATAAGTAGAAGAATAATTGAATGAGAATTTAAGATGGAATAATCTCATTATTAACGTGAAGATATTTGCTAAATTATCGATCTGAAACTACAATATGTATCTATGAGGTCACATTAAAAATGTGTGTAACATTTGGTTGATATTAGCATACATATGTTTCACTTTACCAAGTGCCTTCAGTGCTGCTGGTCAACCTAATGCATTACACGGAGAAATTCGTATATATACTTATATCATCTTGATGAAATAGTAACAAAAAAGAAATAAAAGTTACGAAAGATTGATTCATTTCAAGTGGTTTTGATTGGTATGTTATATCCAATAGTTACCTTACCTAACCTCAACATTGTGGTGTCACGTGCTTCTCGTTCAATTTAATATTAAAAGCACATTGTTTGTATTTAAAGAGAAATATGCATTCAATTAACTGGTACTTACATGATTACCTGAAGTTCAGTTTTTCCCCCAGTATATAAATATAATTCTATCTGTTTTTCTTTTCCTGGCAAAAATAATTCAAAAACGGATGAATGTTGTAAAATTTAAATGGAGTGCATCCTGACAATAAAAGCATTTTCCAAATAGCCATTCGTTCCGTTCAGGTAAACAAACACTAATCTCAGTTTATACAAATAAATAATTGTCTCAAAAAAAAAACCTGTTTCCATGTATACAAACAAATTTCACCAATTAATTCCGGTTCGCAGAGTCAACGATTTGGGTTTCGTTCTACCAACGGTCGGGCGAGACCAAATAACAAATTATTTCAATTAATAACCTGGCGAGGACGAATCAACCGTTAATTTCAATTATCCAGAAAGCAGAAGCGAGTATAGTGGGGGAATTGTAAAACTGGCGGGTCAGGAAGCGGGGGATGGTTCAATTGGTTTGTTTTCGAGGTGAACGTATGTAGGTATTTGTGTACGCATTTGGGAAAACACTGTAAATGGAATCGATACCGCGCACGAAATTAATTACATTTCGTTATCATGCGCGTTGGAACTTGGCCTAAATTTGTTGGAGGTAAGTTTGGGTAAATAGCGAATCAAACTTTGTTCTGATGTAAGACGGGTGAGGGGTGTAGAATACATATTAAAAAGCCTTGGATCACGCCTGAAATTCTACAAGTGTCTCAAAATTTGAAATTTTTACATAAACTAGTGGTAGATAAATTATGTACTGAGGCTGACTATAATGAACACAAAAAATATTTTGACGATTTGCTAAAGAAAGCCAAAATTGAACAGAATTCTTCGTTAATCGCTCATACAAACAATAAAAATAGATGTGTTTGGAATATAGTTAACAATAAAGTAAATGCCAGTGAAAATAAACGTTTTATACAATTGAACAATGACGGTACCATCGTCTATGATGCTTATGAACTTGTAAAATTATTCAGTGAGCATTTCAACAATTTTGACAAACAAAAACATATAAATTTTGTACCACCTTTAGCAAATAATAGTAATATATATCGCTTTCCAACTGATGTTAATGAAATCTATAATACCATCATGAGTATTCCTACCAAAATGTCAGCTAGTATGGATGAAATATTTGCCGGTATTATCAGATATGTACCTCAACTCATGACACATCCTTTGGTTCCTTTGGTCAATTTGTCACTTGCTCAAGGCACCTTTCCACCACGTCTTAAATTAGCTAAAGTATGCCCAATTTATAAAAAAGCCGATCCACAGAATATCGCTAATTACCATTCCCATATCAATTTTATCATTGTTCCCGAAATTGTTGAAAACGTAATGTATTCGCGTTTGTACGATTATTTTCAACGTTTTTCTTTATTTTCACCATGTCAGTTTGACTACCTAAAAGCGAAATCTATAAATGAGGCTTTATATCATGTTGCACAAAATATTTATAATAAGCTAGATAGTAAATTGAGAATCTCTACCTTAATGTTCGATCTATCTATAGCATTTGACTCGATGAATCACAAAATTTTATTGAACAGTACGGAATTAGAGGGCCGTGCTTGGGATGGATCGAGTCATACCTGATGGATCGCTCCCAGAGTTTGGCTATCAGTGAAAACAATCGAACGGTATTTTCGCAAAAAAACAACAAGTAATATCGGTATACCACAAGGGTCAATGCTAGGTCCTCTATTATTTTTAATATTTGTAAATGATCTTTATCATAATTTGAATAAGAATGAAGTCTGTAAATTTGCTGATGATGCATCTACAATTTTTTTTAGCGGAAGTATTATCTGAACTATCTGTAAGAGGTGATGACTGTGCCAATTCAATACTCACACTTTATTTATGAAAACTAAATTATTACAAATCATCCTAACCCCGTGCTCCACCTGAAAAGGTACTACACGAGGCTACCTATTCTAAGTACTATATAGGTTCCATAACAATTGAAATGATCCTACTCTAACTAAATAACTTCCCTATGATTTTTAATAACAAAAATATAATACAGTAGCCTCGCGACCATACGAATATTACTTTTGAAAAATGATAAAAAAAGGTAAAATGTGATTAGTTCACATAATCGCGAGTCTACTGTAAATCAGTCAGCTATCAGTTATTATTAAATGCGCCCATGGAACGACTTTCGTTATCTCCCAGCATTCGCCAAGGACACTGATTATATATAATATACTAATTCAATACTCAGGTAGATGCAACAAAACTGTTTAATATTGAATGTTGAAAAAGCAAACTTGATTGTTTTTCACTGCCACCAACGGAACGATTCTGCTGCGTATGATATTAGGCTTTAATTGACGAAGAATTTAAGATTAAATAAAATAGCCATGAAATGTCGAACTATCAATCACTTCAATCATCGTTGCATTAGTAATAGAAAGATGTCGTACGCCAACAAAGAGAAACGCGATATGTTATGTACTTTATATCCATTTCAATCGGAAATTTATAAAAAAACAGACAAGCGAAGCAATTATGCATTTTTACATCTACCAATTTTTCATTTGAACTGCTTAATACGCTTAAATTATATTAACCAATCGTGACATGATCAATATCTTCTCACCAAAAACCCCCATTTAGATTATCTATTCTGAATTAAAACAATTCTCAATTCGTTCTCGAAAGAATGTCAATCAATTAATCACTGATTTAGCGGGCCTTTTTTATCATCAGACGAATATTGTTACACGGTAGCGAATGTGGCGCCATCTACTAGGTATAATACACGAATTTAACACGTGTTACCATAGGGGTTGTGTTGTGCACACTGCAATATTACCGGCAGCAGTATTTGGGATCGCTACAAACAAGCTCGTTGTCAGTCACTCATTGTACCAGAAAGGGCAAAGCCGGGTATAAATTAAAACGAATGCTGTGTATGACACGTCATCAATTTCCGCAGTGTTGTGGAAATTTGCCGCGTCGATGTTTTAGAAACGTTTTAGCGTTTTTTAGTCTATATTTTTGTTCGATTTGCTTTAATGCTTGAATCGGTTAATCTAGAATTACTCGACACAAGAAAAGAAGACTTTGAATGTAATTTGTTAATCAACAAAGTATCCATCATCATTCATTCATTCATTGATTAAAGTTAGGGTAAACACTTAATGTCCGGACACTTGAGCTAGGTGCTCATTGTACCACCCCTATTAATTATCTTATTTCCACTCGAGCAGCTTGGTGTTCTCTATAAAGCCCAGTATCTTGCCCAGTGGAAACTTGAGAACCTTTGAGGGTTCCAATAGATCTCTCCCGAAATATTTCTGCCTCAGTTTCTCACATGTGCAGAATAGATGTAAACTCGTTTCCTCCTGCAGTTCGCATCTTCTACACCACGGTTCGCTTACCCGGCCTGTATTGTATAGACGCTTTTTCAGGGGACAGCGTCCAGTTACCAACCCAGTAATGGTTTTAACTTCTTTCTTAATGCACCTGAGTAGGTTATCAGAGAAACTAACATCCCCATCCCCTAACAGCGTTTTGGTATAGAGTTGACCTTCAATCGACCTCCATTTATTTGTACTTTCTTTATCTAACCAGGTCCAGATCTCCCAGAATCATTGGCATAGCTAACCAGTACATCAAATTCTGGAAAAACCCACTCCAACAACTCCAGTATTGGAATAACTGTTCTGGTTTGGTGCATACGAAGGAGTGTACCCCACATAATCATGCCAGAACCAAGCAACTTCTAAAACCTTACCATGTAAGTGTCAAGGCGATTGTTTCTGTTTTTACAGTTCACTGTAAACTCAGAAAACACTTACACAGAATTGGGGCTCCTGCTGAAACTGAATACCGACTGTGTTTAGAAAATGAGGATACAGTTGAGCATATCTTCTGCCACTGTCATTTCGGGAAGCCTGGCCCTTCCCTAGATGACCTAAAAACAATCTTAATCAGCAAGATACTGATGTATCTTAAGGGCCTATACTTGTTGGACGAACTCTTCAGACAAGGCGGTTTGGTTGATTGGACTAAGTTGCCTAATTGACTTTTAACTAGTTGAATGTCGTGTGAAGACTTCCTAACGGCTGGATTCACATGCAGCAACTTGTAGAATCAATTTTTATTCCCAACATTCCCAACAGGATGTCAGTACGATGTTAGAACCCCAGAATGCGGGAACCTTCCTTGTGCTTGCAGTCCTGCAAGAAAAGATGCAAAAGAGAAAACCCAGTCGAAGAAAAATGTGGGTTCATCCATTGCTAGAAAATTGGAAAACGACTTTCTCACAGCTACATCCAAAATTACTTATTGTTAGCCACGAGGATATGTTTTTCAATTATTTTTGTATGTCACAATCATCCTTCGAAGAGGATCCCTCCTCATTCTTTTGCTTTTCCCATTGCTTACTATAAACACTCAAACAGGCGACTAGTGTGAATGCTGAGTAGTGTCTTTTGTGTTTAGTCAATTGGTAGGGATGGAAACATGAACAGCACAAGCTAGCCGCCAGAATAGACGACATGACTCCGTATGAAAGGGTTCAGACGGTTCCCAATCATTTGCTACATCACTCTGTTCCTTGACAACTGTCCGTTCTATTAGTGAAATCAACTAATCGCCTCGTCTGAAAATGGCATAACATCCGATATAAAATAGACCCTAGTGATCTCAGTGGTAATTCTATTTCCTACTAAACTAAACTAGAAATAAAACTATATAAAATTATTTTGAGAAATTCAATAAAATTATTGTACAATTATTCACACAAACTCCCTCATTTAATTAGACCAACATCAGCTCACAGAAATACGAGAGAAGTTTCCCGTGCATACATGTACATCTGTAAAGCTACTTATATTTAGATATAAGTGTACGCTTTCACTCTAATTAGCCCCCAGATCCCTACGTACGGGGAATACGTAAGACCCCCGTTGCCTTGGGAGGCGAATCCCGAACATGGGACCCAAATAAAACGTCCAAAACCCCCTAATCTTTAATCCTCCTACGGCCTATTTGCCGACGGCATTATGCGAGTCGAGAGCACCTGTTTTCGCCTAATGACGCAGGTATTTCCTTTAATCTTCGTTTAATTAAACGTAATTTGCCGTATTTTTGGAAGGGATTTCCCATATTTTCGATAACACCCGGCGATGCGCGACGGTTCGTGCCCCGAATATATTTTGCGCGTTGGAAATTCGGTTCGGGTACGAATTTATCGTGAATGCGTGATTATTGCGTTATAATCGGATCTTGTAAATTCCACTTCATCCGTCGATACTGCGTGAATTTTATTATCGAATAGAAACACTCAAAATGATTTTAAAGCTAAAATACTCGGTAAAATTCTCTGTTAATTCGTGCGTTTGTAATTTGGATTTGTGATGATGGGAAAAATAGAGTTTTGGTTTTTTCAATTAGTATTACATACTACACGTAAATAAGGATTTAAAAATATTAACTGTAATTTTCACAATAGTATATTAAAAGACAAGTTTCATTTTGACGTTTCAAAGTACGAATTCAGAATTTAAGAAACGAGTGGCGTAGCCACGAGTTTCTTAACTGAATGAGTGCTTTAATGTCAAAGCAAAACGTGTCTTTTATGCTATTTTTTGCAATTAGTTTTAAAATTTCTCTTTTTGTAAAAGCAAAACGAGAAAATTTGATAATCTAGGGAAATTTTGTGGCGGTTGTCACAGTTGTCACCTTGGTTTGGCACAGATTTAAATTGACAAGTTAATTTAAATTGACACATTTTTGAAATTTGTTATATATTATATTACTAAAGTAACTATGTTATAATATTTAATATGAGTTCTACAACTTTTTTATGCACTCCGCCTGAAATACGGCAAATTGCTGAAAAAACCATTAATAATTTACTTCCGGAGAAATCGTACACTATGTATCAAAAGCGATACAAAAATTTTGAAAAATGGTGCAAAGAAAAGGAAATTCTTCATATTTCTGAGAATGTCTTACTTGCTTATTTTGAAATGCTACGTAAAGATTATAAATCGTCATCATTTGGGTCGATTTATTCGATGTTAAGATCGTGTTTAAATGTACATAGAAATGTGGGATATATCAAAATATATGAAACTTCAAGCATTATTAAAACGGCTATCTAAAGGTTATCAAACAAAAAAATCTAAAATTTTAGAAGAAGAAGATATTCATAGATTTTTGAAACAAGCCGATGATAAAATATACTTAGCTATAAAGATTAGTGTTGATTTTATTTCCTTACTTTTTTGTAAATTCTTTATATTCTAGGTTATTTTGATAATAGGATATAATGGAGCCTGTAGGCGAGAAGAATTAATTAATATATGTGTGGAAGATCTTCAATACAATTCCGATTCCATTATAGTCAACATACCTAAAACAAAAAACAATGTACCCAGAATGTTCGCAGTGACTGATGTAAACTGCATCGAACTTATAAAAAAAATATAATAATCTGCGGCCTAAAACAGTTACTCACAAACGTTTTTTTCTAACTTATCGTCATGGCTGCTTAATTAATAGCCCTATCGGTATTAACACCATGAGAAATGTTCCTAACAAATTGCAGTTTTCTTCATTTACCAGATCCTCATCTTTATACAGGACATTGTTTTAGAAGATCCAGTGCACACATATAGCAAATACTGGAGGTGATATTTTTAACTATAAAACGATTAGGTGGCTGGAAAAGCACGGCTGTTGCTGAAGGTTACGTTGCCTCTTCTATGAAAAATAAAATTGATGTTGGAAATATGTTTGCACAGGAAAATAATGTGAATCTACCTGGAACTTCTGGGAATGGTTCACAGTTTGAGTACTCCAACAGAAGCAATATCACTATCGCAGAGAACGATAATTTCAACAGAAATGTTTCTACTGCACACGGTATCACTATCACTTCGAAAGATAATTCAAACGTTAATATAAATGTTTATAATAGTTGTACTATTTCAAAGATTAATTAAAAATATCAAATCTTACAATGAATTTTAATATAATAACCTCAAACTTGCTTACAAAATGTCATATTGACATCTCCATTTCTGTTGCAATGTGACCAACTTAAAATAAATCTGCTTAAATGTTCCATTTCTATTACGCAACTAGTGCTGTAATAGACCCTATTACGGCACTAGTGGAATAAATGGTATGGTTACGGCACTAATTGCAAAATAACTATTTATTTCAATTTTGTAGTTTAAACATTCCATTTGATTACATGGGAATTCTCATATATTAAATATCTTATGTTCCCCTCACATCGGTGAAATTAAGGGACTTTTCTGAGGAAGGTTGCAGCCCTTGCGAAGACAATCGCTATCGATGTCTATTAGAAAATTTCAGTTTGAAAGCATTCACTAGCCAACTTCCGTGAGGGACGGACGTGCCTCGAGTATTTTTATAAATTTTAACGGCTCTTTTGATAAAATCGTATTTACTTCAAATTCCAATCTAAAACTGATGGTTAACAATTTTTTTTTGTGTGACATTTCATCAGGGTTAGATAAGAGCAGTTCACATATTCATTATGTAATTGAGCATAGCCCTGAGATTGTGCTTTCCTCTCTACTGTTTTGTTATAGTTTATATTCTGTTTGTTGTATCATGATGAATGCACAATAAAGGCACTATTATTATTATTAATTTATCTACATAACTGTTGGATAATTTTCTTCAAAGACAATTTTCCCGAAATATGTTCCTGTCCTGAGTCATTCTCCGTAATCAGACGTACGAAAGCGCCCATTCGATATCCTGACCAGACCTGTCCGCTGTGATGCTTGCTGATCTGCTCGTTTCATATCATTTTTCATAATCATAATCTACATTTTAATATACTAATAAGAAATTTCATTTTAATACGTTCGAGAAATTTGTTTGGTAAGAGATTTTATAGGGTGATTCTCAATATATGCGACAATCTTTAAGAGCTGATTCCTGAGGTTATTTTGATCGTAAAAGTTCATATGAGCATATGTCCAAAACGGTTTGGTTTTAAAGTTATTGAATGTTTAATAATAAATTATGAACTATGACTAACACAATATAATATCACAGTTGGTTCTTCAAAAACTATTGTGTTGAGAGGAAATTGTTTATTTGTCATTTCAATATTTGTCAATAGTTGTCAGAGTATTCATTCAGTTTATTGCCAGTTTCTGTTTTCTAAAATGAATTACACGAATACTGAGATGTGCGATATGCATTTCGTTTACGGTCTTGCCAATGGAAGAAACAGTTCAGTGTTTCTGCTGATGATGATAGCTTTGCTATCGAAACGTACGTCCAGTTTAGGGCAGTTTGTGGTGAGGGGTTTAGGAGAAGTTTACAGCATTACCAGTACCACAGTATGGAGTATTTTTGTTATTGCCAATGGAAATTCGTGTGCTGCTAGACGTCTTTATGAAGAACGATACCCGAACCGTATCATCCCGCATCATTCAATATTTGCCCGCTCCTTCAACCGACGTTAGTGAACGGGAAATTTTACTGTTGTATACATATCACATTCAAACGGGTGCAGGCATTTTGCCGGCAGATTTTCCCGCAAAGAGTGGCTTTTTGTCAATGGATGCAACACAAAATCCTGACTATTTGGCTCAAATATTCTTCACCGACGAGGCTACTTTCTCTAGAAGCGCGATTATTAATTTTCATAATAATCATATGTGGGCCGAAGAAAATCCGCACGAACTAGTGAATGCCCGTCATCAACATCAATTCTCTGTCAATGTGTGGACCGCAATTGTTGGAGATCACTTGATAGGTCCACATTTTTTACCGATGCGGTTAAATGGCGAGGTATACCGCAATTTTCTTGAAGAGGAGCTACCACTACTGCTGGAGGAAGTTCCGTTGCAATTAATACTACAAATGTATTTTATGTATGACGGTGCTCCAGCGCATTTTAGTTTAGTTGCTCGCGAGTTTTTGGACAATACGTATCCAGATCGGTGGATAGGACGGGGAGGTCCACAACCGTGGCTTCCTCGCTGCCCAGACTTAAATTCTTTGGACTTTTTTCTCTGGGGTCACCTTAAATCATAAGTTTATACGATTCCCATTGAAAATGTCGATGAACTGGGAAATCGTATTATCACAGCTTTTCAAACAATTCGAAATACCCCTGGTATTTTAGAACGAACTCGCCAGTCAATACGACGGAGGATAGAAGCTTGTATTGCAGTTGGGGGCGGTCATTTTCAACAGTTAGTATAAGTTAATTTTGTTTTACTAATTATTTTGTTAATTTATAATAAAAACATTAATTATGTTAACTTACTGTTGAACATTGTACAACTTTAGAACTAAGCCATTTTGGACATATGTTCTTATGAACTTTTATGATCAAAATAACCCCAGGAATCAGCGCTTAAAATTTGTTGCATATATTGAGAATCACCCTGTATAATCGCGCGCCAACCAGTTTGCGAGTAGTGGTGGAAAACTTTTATAAGGTGACAGTTTAAATTTTACTAGTTAATATGTATTCACGCAGCACGAACCGAATACCCAATAATTTTTACCATCAAATGTTGCAAGTACTGATTTACTCGTCATTTAAGCATAGAAAATTTGGCCCAGAGTTTACCTAGGACCACACCTGAGCCACCTGACCACACCAATGAGATCTTCCGATATACCCAAGCATTTCATCAAAGATTTTCCATCTAACAATGAAAATCATCAGTTACTTTTGAATCAACGTTAGAAAGTTGAAGAATATTTTTTTTATGATTTTCACGATTAGTTTCATTTTGCAGTTAAGTTGAAGTAAGTTACTTCTTAAATGTTTTCATCCACCTCTCACTGTACGTACCTTTAAGATCGATAAAGAATTTCGTATAATTATATCATCCTCACTAATTGATTCTGCGGTGTAATATTCCCAGCTTCCCCGTCCTGACAACCACATCTCAACAGGCTGCCAAATGTACGACGCCATTAACCTACAGAGGTTTTGTTCTCTTTCTCGCGACGAGTTTCGGTATAGCATTTCACGCGACATATTGATCGGAAAATGATGACATACACACCGCCGAAAGAAATTGGATACTTGTTGGCGTGGAGAGGTGAACCGTCGTCCTTGTATACATAAAGAAAAAAAAAAATTATTTCCCGCGGGCAGATTTTCATAATCCGTCATCCCCGGGAAAACCGATGATGCTAAAATATTAAAAAGAAGGGAGGGCTCGTTACTTACTTTTTAATATTGGATTTCTGACGGCGCTCGGGTTTCGAGGGGAGGTAAGTAGGTGAACGGTTACCTTCGAGGTAGTTTTTCATTTAGCTTTACGTCGAAGGTCAACTTGAATTCGACATTGGAAATTTTACGAATTCTTCTGATATAAACCTAAGTACTATTTCTTTTCTTCAGGTACGTTCTTTTTTTTTTCTCTGTCGTTTAATTTTGCAAATTGTATGTTAAATATTATTGGCTTATTGTGCTTTTCTAGAAGGACATTACTTTTATTATTAGAAAAACATTCAACGAAAATACAGAAAGTAGCTTTTTTGTCAAACTATGTTTTCTATCTTTCAAATGATACTTTACAGAAATAATATGGACATTTAATATAATTTATGAAGTGAAAAATGTCATCTCTGTACTTTTTATAATAACTACATAAACATAACCCCAGTGACCAACTATATTTATTTCATATTTATAAAATTTAAAAATATTAAATCTTTCTTGAATATTAGTTATATTAATATAATATGCATAACATATATTATAGAAAATATATTAGGAAAACATTTAAAATATATATGTTATGTAGCATTAATAATATTTTATTGGAAATGTTTTCTCAATATATTTTCATAACTCTGTAAAAATATTTTGCTTTGTATTTCTGTAAATATTTATTTCATATAAAAAAAGATTGAATTTTTACTTTTGTACATTTGGTCGTAGATGAATATATAAAATGGGTAAAATACGCATACATATTAAGTAGGTATGTACCTATTTAAAATGATAGTTTAAAGATTAAATTAGATAATATATATCTAATATGATTTAATTAATATCTAAGTTGAGCGCTGTAACTTTTCTATTAATATATCTGCGTTTTGTATTATATTAATTGTAATATTTGTAAGTTGCGAACGTCAACAACAACCTCTATTCATTACGGTGCCGGTGTTATATGAAAAGTATTTGTTTAATGCGTCTATGGATTAGTACATAGAATGCATACGCGCACGTGCGTATCATCAACGTTTTCATTCGTTTGTCCGTTACATGTTATAGTTTATAATAGTATACGATTTAGGGCAGATTAGGGTTAACTGTGTAATTAATTGTTGCGGGGTGTGTTTTAGTTTTGTGGGACTACGAGGTAAGCAAAACTTTGAACATGTCATGGCATTTATAAGATAATTGAATGCTCAATATCGCTATGTACAGAAATCGTTTTAATATATAATTGTAGGAATTTTATGCATCATATATGTTCTGCATCTACCAGATAAATTGCTAGTTGATTTGCTTAAGAGATTCATCTCGGTAGATAAGCGTCATAACCTCAAATAGAGGGTTAGATACGTTGTGTTGTTTTATTGTTTGTACGTAGAATGTTTTCAAATATTATGAAATAAAGTAAAATAAGTATCGTAAGTATTAGAATGTAGTTACCACTCCAATTATTGTAAATGCTCCAAATGTATTAGTAGGTGTTGATAATCTTGTACGATGTTTTATTCATGGTATGATCTAATACAATTGGCATTGTTTTAGAAGCCACAAGGAAACGCCATGAGAGCGCCACTACGAAGATATGAAAAAGCCATGGGTTGTACCTGGCACCAGCCAAGCTAGACTTAAAAATGAGTATTTTTCATTTTTATTGGCTTATTCAAATAAAAGGATAATAAATACGTTTGTTTTTTATTTAGAATACTTCAATTAAAAAATAGTGATTAATTTGATAAACTTCAGTATGCCTTAAAAGATGCCAGAATTATTGATTATTAACTTGTATGGTGAGTGTGAAAAAATAAGTTCTTGGCTTTTAGACAACTCTATGTATGTTTCAACTTTTCGTTATCGACGTTATACATTCTAAATAATAATTTTAGTTCATTTTGACAAATTAGATTGCATAAAAAATCTCAATTTTCATATAAATAATATTTTTTTGAGAAAAATATTGGCTTACATTAATTTAAAAATGGAATAAATATTTTAATTGAATATTTTATCTATATTTAAAAAAAATATGAAAAATATATTCAAAACCTCTCATTGAAAAATATTTATAAAATATATTTTTAAAAATATCTATGTAATATTTCTGGCTGTTAGGGAAATATCAACTATTGTCATGGGTAGAACCGGTTTTTTCTTCTTATTTCCCTTTTTGGCAGCACCAAAGCAACTCTACCGACACAAACATTATACCTGGTTACCGGCGCCAATTTTCCATTTCTCGCCTGGCCAATTATTAAGACGCTGTGACAGTTTTTTAATCCGCCCCACGTCAAGTTTTTAATTAATATTCTTCGCTCGAACATCCATACCCTTTTACTTTATTAACTCTGGACTCGGCGGCGCTCTACAATGGATTTTAAAGCAATCCCGTGTGAATGCACTTCATCGATTCCTCGCAGAGAGAATTTTGGAAGGAAGGGGTGTGCACAGGATGCGAACGCCTGTCAATTTTTCATTAGGGAAATATCCCGTTTACGAGCCGCTTGTAATCGTTAGCGATGGAATAAAAGCGGTATCGATACTGAGGGAAGGTATTGAGAAGTTTAGTAACGATTTTTCAATTATTGTGGGTAAAAGATGTAAAAGAAAACAGCGTTCGAATTTCTATCTTTAATGTGATGATTTTAATTAACTTCGAGTTGTTCCATTTACTTTTCTTGCATGTTGCAACCAATCTTACCATTAAAAATACAAAGTTAAGAGAGAATCGGACTTATACTATATGTTCATATTTCGACGTTTGACATGTGTCAATGGTGAACCGGAAAGTATTTTACAGGAATCAATAATAACAAAGAATATCACTTCAAATTTAACTTTTTTAAATTTTCAAGCATTTAAAACAAAAAACATGATTTAAATTTGACAGCTATGAAGTAAAACAATCTATGGAGGATGAATGAACAAGCAGTGAAAGATGCAATAAATATCAATAAAAGGAAATAAATACACACAAGGAAGGAAGAATAGTTTGATGAAGAATGTAAGATGCCAGTTTTACTTTTTGTTGTAAGTAGTTGTAAAGTTGTAGTTTTTCTCCCTAGGACGGAAAGTAAGTGACATTGACATGAGGAAACTGTATAGTGAACCTAAAATGAGAAGTACATATGTCATCATCGTGATGTCGACGTAGAATAGAGGAATTAAAGTCATTAGTGGTGGGAGTGATTTTTTTTACGAAAGAAATTACATTAAATACTTCTATCAAAGTGACAGGAACACCCCTAAAACTAGTACCATAGACTCTTCCGACGATTCCAACGCTCAAAACGGATATGACGACATATGTACTTCTCATTTTGGGTTCACTCTACATCTTTTAATGTGTGACATTATTGATAGATGACATTAGTACATTCGACCCAGTCTGAGCCCATTTATATTATTAAACACTTTTAAAACAACGCTAGCTTGACAGTTCTCAAAAAATATTTGACAGATTAAGCCTATCATGTCACTCAGAGGTATGTCTTTATTATTTTTAAACATTTGGTTAAAATTGGACTGGCTGGGGAAAAATAGTATTCAAACCGCGTGAGGAAACTGCTATTGCAAGGCGCGGGCAATATTACAAACCAAGCCGAAGGCGAGCACCTTCCTCCCTGAAATAGTATATTTCATACCATACCCAATAATTTAGCAATTATCTCATAAATGAGCTCAGACTGGGTCGAATGTATATTATAAGATGTACAGTTTCATCATGTCAATGTCACTTACTTTTCCTCCCTGCTGGGAAAAATATACTATTATAAGTTTTGAAAATTTCTTATACATTTTTCCTTTTTTGTTTTATTATATTTCTCTCATTTTCGGTACAATGTTGTTTTCTGCCCATTTTGTCTGTTATTACTAGTAATGTAATATTTTATTTCCGTAGAAGTAAGATTCAAATTGTTATTATATTACAGATTTTTCGTTATATAATATTATTCTTCCTTAATGAAAGTACTTTTTCTGCGACCAACTATACTACACCTATTTACCTACCTAAATACCTTGTAAGGTTTTATTCATATTACTCAGGAAATTGCCTTCTATTCTTTGTAAGATTGGGTGTATTTATTTAAAATACCAATAAATGTTGTCTGTATTAAATGATAATGTGTAGTTTAATAACAGAATGTACCAAGCAATAGTTCACACCTATTTTTTGTCTACCACTGTATATAACGTTTTATGTACTTACCTGGCACTATTGCTTAGGTAAGCCAGTAGATCATGTATAAAAATTCATAGCATGATTATAGTTGGTATATTCATAATAAAAAATACATTATCTCCCTTTTTTATTCATGAACTTCTCATATATTTTTTTTTCTTTGCAATCTCACGCGATATATAATCAATCAAACGCAATTCCTCCCTCTCCACACGTAACAATAAGCATTGCAAGCATCAGATCCTTGATATGCCACACACCACAGTCATAAATCAACATTGCCAAGACACTAATTACCTTTAGAAGTCTGTAGAAATCAACAAGGGAGGATCTCATTCTTGCATTGTTGTATACATTAATATACAGCTAAGAACACGAGACTGCAACGAATTTGAATAACAATTGCCTTGGAAGCATTATATGACTGTTGTGCTTTTGGGGAGGGTGGGATAAACACCGTTGAAGTTAACTTACAACAATACTGTGAAGTTGTATTCAATAGACTTGTAGATGCAAGAATAGATATGATATAAGAGATGTATAACATAAAAATGAAATATTTAGTTAAAATCATTGGGCTTAAAATGAATTTTACATAATACCTATACTGCAGTAGGACGGATATTATGCCATAAAAGTTCTTTGATAAAAGATCTTTATGGAAAGATATTGGCAAAAGAATAGTTCATATAATGGGTTAGTTTTTATAAAAGATGAACATCTTTTGTAACAATATAAACCAAAACTAAAAATTTTAAAGTAGGGCAGTAATGAAATGAATGAAGGAAAGCACTCTTAAAATCGCACAGTAACAAAATATACCAAAAAGGTCACCTCTAAAATGAAATGCTAACGAAATATCTGGATATTTTAAGCTGAAAATCGATACAATGCTCTCCACTCATTACCAATCAAGTACTAGGTTACACATGCTAGACTTAATCTGCCACCGAACGCAACGCTAATGACAAACTACATACAACATCGCCACCATAATTCTTTTTTTTTTTCTGTTATACATACAATTTCCCTATGTGTAAAGTTAAAAAACAAATTGTCAATGCATTAGTAACAAGCGAGTAGGCAACCAGATATACCACCATGTAAACCAGTTATTATTTTGTTTTAAAGATTAATACATATCCTGAATTTTACCATTATTTAGTATTTTTTATTATTTATTTCGTTATTTATTAAGGTATTTCAAGCCCGTAATAGACATTATTAGTTGAATAAGTAAAATAATTGCCTTTTCAGTAACTAAAAAAAAATTATGTACGTACTAAACCAGTTTATTCTCCTAAAATGTAAACAAAATAATAACTGGTTTACATGGTGGTATATCTGGCCTACTTGCCAGTTATCAATGCATTGACAATTTGTTTTTTAACTTTACACATAGCGAAGTTGTATGTGTAATAGAAAAAAAAAGAGCCCAATATATACTACTTGCTTATCTAATTTAGCCTCTTTTAGATAAGAAACAATCTAATTTAATGAAAAAAATACAGTAAATGTTTTTTTTCTGTCTGCTTGATAAACCTTAATCAAAGTTTTGACATTTTTTTGAATTTCCGTGTTCGGGATATTCCTTTGTTAATTCTACAGTAACTTTTACTTTTGCTTCATATAAATTACAATTAACCCATTTTATGCATTCATTTATGTACTGCACAATGATCCTTACATCCTACTTAACCTCCAAACAGCACGGATACAGGAAGGGACGGTTCACAACCACTGGCATTCTGCATGTACTAGATTATATTTATAAGGCTTTCGACGATGGTATGATTGCGGAAATGCAAATGGTGGATCTTTCTAGAGCTTTTGACTCTGTTACACACGATTTACTTCTACACTAGCTCGAACACTATGGAATTAGAGAAATACCCTTGAAACTAATATATTCGTACCTTTCCGACAGAGCGCAGCAACGGAATGGAAAAACTGTAAGTCCACCGCAATGAGAATCAGTATTTTTGGCGTACCACAAGGCTTAATACTAGGTCCATTTCCATCCTTGTGTACATCAATGACCTGCCATCTGCTGTTCACGATGCCAATATCTGTTTGTACGCCGACGATACCTCGGTATTGGTTAGGGCATCTGATGATACCGACACTGGAAGGATAAAGCACGATAGAAACCATTGCAGTGAAGTTTCTTGGAGTCACCGTCGATTCCTCTTTAAAATGGCACCAACATATCCATGTGCTGGCTGCTGGCAGACTGTCCACAGCGTTGCTCACCATTAAGACTCTGGAACACATTGCCACTGAGGAAGCAGCTAGGTTGTCGTACTTCGCCAATTTCCATTCACTGCTCTATTATGGGGTGCTCTTCTGGGGTGCATCCACAGAAGTAAAACGAATTTTTGTTTTACAAAAATGAGCAATCCGACATCTATCTGGACTGGGAAGTAGAGACTCCTGCAAAACACATTTTAGAAATAAGAATATACTTGCGTTGCCATCCATCTATATCCTCGCATGTGTGATGCATGTTCAGTGCAACAAATACTCTTTCTACCTAAATGGTGATCATTACTCCTACAACACTCGGACGAGGAACGATGTAAGAACACCCTATCATCGGCTGACGTGTTCCCTAAAAAGTCTCCCTGACAGTTTAAAAGATTTACCTCCGCAAGTATTCAAAATAGAAGTTGAAAATATGTTAAGGCTGCGCTCGTGGTGGTGGGAAGAGGTTGTCAAATATGACTTTTAAGCAGCACCAGGATGTGCTGGCCTCTATAAACTGGTAGGGACAATATTGCTTCAAGTATTATTATCGCACTAAAGATAGCACCATAAATATAGTTTTCGCGTTCCTGATTAGTGTGTTGCCTATTCCACCCCAAAGGCGAGAAACTGACTTTGTAAGCATCCTGTAAGCATAAACATATTATGTAAATAAGTAAATAAGATAAATCTCCCATGTTTTGGAACTCGATTCGTATTTGCTAGAGTGCGTACTCTGTAAGGAAATTGATGCTAGACCCAGTAAACGTCGGTCAAGTTCGAAAAATATCAACTTATGAATTGTTTGGCGCTAAAAAAGAAATAGAATGACTATTTGTCATTTACTATAAACATACTAACGCATTTTTTCAATATTAGTAATAGGAAAGAAACCGTAATCTTACCTGTATTGTATTAAAAACTTATATGAAATATGAATAATAAAAAAAATATATTAGGTATGCTTACCAGATATTAACATTTTGGTTTTACTATTTTATACTATCAAACACGTCCCCTAACATAATTGCTAGTAATAATGAAGCTGATTAGCATCGAACGGAATGATTATACGGTGTTATTGCGCTTTGTCTTACTGAAGTGGCTTCTGCACTGTAAAATGGTGAACAAAATTTACATTACTTGTGTTAACAACAAGAGTCGCGTCTAGCTTCCAGTGTAATATGCAAAATTACAATAAGAATTAAGTATTTTTACGATACAGTAACGTAACGACACAAGTGAAAACAGGAACTGTAAGGAATCATGAAATTAATTTAAAAAAAAAGAAATTGTGAAGAATACGTATAGTAATAATTTATAATAGATACTAACTTCTTACATTTCTATTAAAATATTAAATTCCTGTATTTGTAATGAATGATTTATTATTAATTATTATTAGTAGAAGCATATTGAATTCTTAAATGAAAACAAAAAACACTCATTACTATTGGAAAATACTTTTGCAACGGAGTCTCACATGCTAGGCGATTAAAAGAAAAATACAAATTATTCGAGCAGTAATGTAAAAAAAGGCCACAGTAAAATCCTCATCCAAATCCCTATTTCTCACGACCCCAAGATGATATAATGATGTCATGCAGTTGTTTTTATTTCAACGCCCCTCGACATGGTCAC
The DNA here is from genome assembly GCA_004143645.1 of Protaetia brevitarsis. Taxonomy (NCBI): domain Eukaryota; kingdom Metazoa; phylum Arthropoda; class Insecta; order Coleoptera; family Scarabaeidae; genus Protaetia; species Protaetia brevitarsis. The sequence continues at coordinate 1,797,296 of RXPK01000125.1, forward strand.
ATTCCGGTGTCTGGTTACAGTTATTTACTATTTATTTTTCATTGCCTCGGTCTCTCTGGCGTATCTTCGGTTGCCTACTTCTCAAATATATACTAAAAAGAACCCCGTGTAATATTTAATATTCTTCCAATAAAATTAGTCAATTTATTCATTTGGTGTTTAAATTATTTTTTTTCATTATGTTCTAAATAAAATCATTTATCGCCAGATTCCTAATTCAGAACAAAAAAGAAATAACTTTCGGCGCCATCTTTGGGGTTGGTGCCAAAAGTTTTTGCCTGCTTCAAGGGTTATTTCATCTGTAAAATTGCAGATTATTTTTGGAAGTGTTGGGAAAAGGTTTTGCAAAAACTAAGAGGTTTCTCGAAATTCTGTTGAAATGATTATGATCTATGAATTTAGCTCAATTTTAACTTGGGTTGCGTTTCTTTTTTCTATTTTCTTTGGTTTACATAACAAAAATTATTTTTATAAATACCAAGTTAAAGAACGGCTTAAAATTTATTTTCATTTCATCTTTGAAATTTTTATTAATTCGTGCTACAAACACCAAAAGCTTATCCCAACAAAATTTACCGAACCCCGCGCTCTACTTTATCCTCGTGCGCAGCCTTAATGGAGAACGAATACTATGACTTCGAGGAGTTCCTGTGTAATCAATAACAACTACTGTTCTGTTTGTCATTATATTTGTAAATGAATTTTATTTATGGTATGCATTTTATTTTATGTTTCTTCCACTTTTTTCCCTTTTCTTCTTTTGACAATTAACTATATTATTTTGTTATGTTTTATATTTATTGACTTGTTTTGTATGCTGTAATTGCAAATATACACATATCATTATTATTATTAGGGTAAAGTTATACTAAATTCGCAACAGTGTATCTACCACTACCGCAATAAATGCGTAGATATGCAAACATACATATGTATGTTACATACCTACTTTAACAAACCGGATTTTGATTACGGAACTTACTGTAGCGTAACGCAACATTACAAGCTATAACCTATCCGGAATGACAGATCATAAATTAGTACAGATAAAGCAGCAAGTGTAAATAATTACATATATCATGAGTATGGTACCTTGATAAGTGAACTTAATTAAAATAAATTTACAATAGAGAGAGAGAGGTTTGCGGGCAAAATCGATACACCAATCCTACAGGATTGCAAATCCGCGCATTTGGGTATGCAGATACATATTTTTCGATTGACATCGCACAATGGCAATGGTAACAGTAAACAGCAACATCTGCTGAATAATTAATGAACATCGTTTGTAACAGTTGAGCTGTATCATTATTATGGATATAGAGGATGCTTGCTAATTGGATGGAGAGTTTGTGAAACGTTTACGATTCCATTAACGAATAATAAAAGCACAAGTTCGAGAAAGTGTTTCTAATTGATGAGTACCCAGTTCTTTGAACTAAAAGAAAATGCAATTTTCTTAAGCCATTTATGCATTGATGGAAATTAAAAAAAAAACGAACATAAAATAAGGTTTGGTCTTTTAGATAAAATATAAAAGTACTTCATCACATTCTAAATGAAAACAAGCGGAAATCACAGCATTTTTCGATTGCTTCATCAAAATTTGCAAAGATTTCTTTTCTAAATTTTATGGTATTCTTATCATGTGTATCGATAGTGGTGTAATATTTTACTTTATCATCAAAGTTTTGTAATGTAATTTCAAAACTACTAAAGTTGACGATTTTTTCGTACTTAGCTGAACAGAAAATTAGTCTTGTCATCATCATAGTTGGTGTGGTGGGAATAAAATAGAGACAATAGAAGGTAGCTGTTAGTGTCTGTTAGATGCAAATATTGTTATTTATAGTTAATCCATTGATGACGAGCCGCTATCAAGAAAACTAGGTAGTCTATTTTGTTTGTTTGATTGTTGGGTATAATTGAGTAAATAAGTTTTGACGGGACAGTGTTTTGGGTTTATGTCTGTTATATGAATTGTTCACCGTTTTATTATCTTTTAACGGTAATAAAGATAGCATCCACATAAAAATATATTATTATTTATCATCTTTCAAACCGACGATTCCACATAGAATAAGAAATATTTTACCACACCTTGTGCAGTTTCTTCACCTTCTTATATTCAAGCTTTCTAGATCCAGTCAGATTAAGGTGAATCAGTCCTCACTTATTTCTCTCCACGAATTTCTGTCCTCCAACTTCTTTTTCCATTTACCAGTTTTGGCCCTGTTTAGGTCTCCTTCTACCTCTTTTCACCATCTCGATTTTGGTTTTCCGCGTGTTCTTTTACTTCCTGGTTCCCATTCTAACATTGTATGTATTATTACACCTGGTCCTGCTCTCCAATCATTTTATCCTCTGTCTTTTAATTCTCCTCACTATGTCCTCCCTTCCTGATTCTTGTGCAACTTCTCATTCTATGTTCGTTGTCTCCCATCTTCACCAGTCGTAGAATTCTTCTCGCTATTTTTCCTTTTATGGTTCTTAGATCCTCTTCATCCTTTTCTTATTTGTTTGGTTTATTTTCTATACATAGCGCCACTCTTCGTTTCATGTTATTGAAGGCATTCCTTAAATTATGTAGTATAATTTCCTCACAGACATTTCGCATAGCTTCAGCAATTGTGTGAGGACGATTTGTAAATACTCTATTTTTTTAGGTGTGGATAAATGAAATAATCCATAGTTGTCAAATCTGAAAATGGTACTGAAAGTCTACTATACGATTATCAAAGAATTCTTGCAATAATTCTATCGTTTCCATTGTCTTACGGAGTGTTGCATTATCTTGCTGGAAATTTCCCTCGCTGAGTTCATCATGTAATTGATTTGAAAATGGTTGTAATAAATTATTACAATATCGTTCCACATTTATGGTATTATTAAAGCATATTGGACCAATAATCCGTGCGAGAAACAGCAAACCAGCCCAAAAACCATTGATAATAATTAAGTCGGGTCACGTGATCAATATTTAAGAGCTCTTGCACTCAATGAAGCTTGTATAGAAATTTTTGTAGATCTTTCTTAAGGAGTGTATGACATCTTCTTTATGAAAGTTGTGCCTGCCGTGAAAGCTTACGACTCTATTTGTTAGATGATTGAGTTATTTACTCTTCAGCATCTGCTATATTTTCAACTGGTCTACCACTACCTGGTTTTCGGAACACAGAAGCCCTGTTTCAGGGAATTTTGTCGCTTATTCTTGTATTAATTAAATTTCGAAATTCTGACCAAAATTCTTCTATACATGGCTGCAAAGGCCACCGTTTTCCACTTTCTAATTTTACACCATTTCCAAAGTATAATTCGATAATAAAAACTTGATTTAAACATTTTGGATTGTCAATAAACCAATACAGTGTCCATGATAGATATATTTTATTTGTCACTATAAACATGATATTTTGAATAAATAGCAACATGACTTAATAGGGGGTCAATTTAATTAATCATGTCAGGAAAGTAGTTCTCATGATCTCAAATAGATGTCGCAACTTACAAATCTGGTGCAACATTAAATTCAAAGTAAATCTGAATTATCCTAGAAGTCGTATAAAAGAAACTATATCAAAGTGATCAAGCAGGATCTGTGATGCTCTAAAACCCCTCTGTCAAATTTTATGCACCATTTGCTAAGTACTAGTGCTACTACTAACTACTTAAACCAACTTGCTCCGCCAGCTGTGCTAAGTTGATTCTGATAATTTTTTTTTTATCCAAATACAAAATGACATTGTAATTTTAAATTTAGTAGATATATAAACAGCTTAAATATGTGTGCAGACATCTGTTTAATTTATTGAAGGTATGAATAGAGAAAATAGAGCATAAATCATATGGGATTTTGGCTCAGAATCCTTGCAGCTATTCTACTAACAATAAGAGTGTCTGGTTAGTGGTGTGCTAGAGATGCGGATTTAATTTGTTTGTCCAAACCGTGCCTCTACGAAGTGCATAATCTGTAATTAATTAGATTGTAACCTCGCAAATAATGACACAAAACTATCTTTGCAACAACTTACTTTCTACGATTTCAGAGATCCAGGTTCTAATAACAACGCCTGTTCTCGCCCTTAAATCAACAAAAGGCAATTTCTTCTACCTCTTTCCGGAAACGAAAACAACACCTAACTTTCCGTATATCGCTTCCGACCTATCCATTCTTTTTCTTTGAGAATACCCGATTTATATGTTATTATAGTCTTCCTGTAAGAAACCAATCGTCTAAGTGTAGCGTCGTAACGGAGCACAAAGCGATGTTATACTAATGAAGGGGAAAAATTCTTCCCCTCGCTACGTTATAGAAGAGGGATGAAATTGAATTTTGGTTTCTCTTTTCTCCCAGCTCGTGATGGTACGGTATTATACGTAGCGTTGCCTGAAATTTAGTTATTTCTACGTCTTGCTTTTACCAATTTTTCTTCAGTTAATTCTTTGTGAAAAAATACGCAAAGCGCGTTATCCGTTATATGTATAAAAAAAAATGTATGGAAACTACAAGAGGTATTTGCCTTCTTTTTTTTTTCTTTAAAAAATAATTTAAAGCGTATTACATAATTTCTATTTAAATACTTCAAAAAGAACAGAATAAATAAAGCACGGCATTAACAATCAATACCTCATATGCTCCTTCTCTTTCTTCACCTATTTTCTTTCACTACCAAAGGTAAAATATATTACATAATTTCCGAAACAACGCCAATTATTTTCGAAAAATCTGTAATGTCCCGTTTGTGGGAAAATCCATGGTTTGCGTTAGTAATTTATTCTGCATACATTACGGTTCCTTTGAATTCAATTTTCTATACTTTCCATTTTGTTACGGCCGTATTTATTCATTTATTGGTTTTTATTGTTCTGCCCCACCAGGCGTCTTAAATAAATTCTCTTTAATACGCTGCATGTTCAGTCCACGAACACTCGACAACTGCAGATACCGAGAGCCTATTTACCTCGTTTGTCACAGACAAGATAAATATCAGAAACTCCACTTTCGCCTAGGTATATATCATAGTTACCTTACAGGTGAGACACAGTCAAAACTTTCCACTATTTGTGCAACTACAGATCGCCATCGCTCTACGGGTATGACATGGCATAGTCTTCAGTTCTCCGCCTACTTCTTTTTAGCAAGAATTAGATAAAAATACATATTAACTAACTGAATATGAAGCTTTAGTGTTAATTTCTACATGGATTTTTTTTCTCTGTGTAGGTAACAGTTTTTTTCGTTTTCATTGACGCTACTTCTTTCAATCTAAATATCAATCAGCAATATAGTTCACTATGAAACCGTATAATTAAAAGCAACAAACTTTACAGGATATATAAAAATTTTAATAAAGCGCACTCTCTTTTTCGAAAATATGTAAAAACATCCTGAGGCAGTCTACAATTCAAACAAAATTAAACGAACCATTATGTTAATGGCACAAAAATCACTACCAAACAAAACAATGCCAAAACAAACGAACACGCATAATAAAAAACCTCCACACGTGGTCGCTATTTCCAGCTTTTCGTAAGCAAAACAATCAGAAAATAGCTCCCCATGATTTCGGTTTTCCGTACCGCTACTACATTATTGCACGCTCCTCTCAGTGTATTTTTTAACAAGCGATTGTCCTTTCCCGCGGGCCCATATTTCCACGATAAACAAGGGAGCGGTACGATTTTCCGTCGGCCATCACACAAAAAGTCTACCGCTCCAAAAACACGCAATTTTTGGCGCACAAACAGGGCGGCCTCGTGTGTTTACACGTATATGGAGATACAGCGGTCTCTAATTATGATACAGCCCATCGGCCGACCGAAAATGCCCCGTTCCATCAATCATTATCCATTTAGAGGTAATCGATCGGTCGCTGCATCATCATATTTCCCAATTTCTCGTCTGATGCGGTCAGATATGGGGATTATGAAGCGAATAAGTTATGCGTATTTGGATCTATGTTGTCTGCGAATTTTCCTATTGCTCACAATTATTAGTCATTATGTTGGCATGTGTTTTTGAACGAACTCCGTCTGGCAGTCGGATGTGCAAAACGTGAACATGGGATTTAGTGCAATGTAGATATCGTTCGTTCGATATTACATTTATTAGATATGTAGAGATACTTTTTTTTCAGTTTTTCGAATATCAAGTCCCATTTTGTAGAATTGAAAGCATTTTGAACGTCAAGTGCAATCATAGCACCTCATTCTTCTTTATAGTTTTTTTCTTGTATTTTCAACTGCTTCTATGTATTTTGGGTCTTCGTTTTATAAAACCAAACTGAATACCAAAGCCCGGCAGAAATAGTTCAAGGACATAGAAAGAGTCATCACTCATTCCCCTAAGTAAGCAGCGTATACACGTAATGAGGATAGCACCAGATACCGATTGCAAATGCACGGCAGTAGGGCGATGCGACCAGAATGTAATAGCCGACGAACGAACAAAGGAAGACTCTAAAAGACACTTCATTCATGGTTAGATAAAAAAAAAAAGTAGAAAGAACCGGTCGACTGAAGGCCAACTCCATACTAAAGCGCTAATAGGGGATGGGGATGCTAGATTCTCTGATAACCTACTCAAACGCAGCAAGAAAGAAGCTAAAACCATTACTGGTCTGGTAACTTGACATAGTCCTCTGAAAAAGCATCTATACAACACAGGTCGAGTAAGCGAACAGTGGTGCAGAAGATGCGAACTACAGGAGGAATCGAATTTACATTTAATCTGTACATGTGACGAATTAAAGGTACTCAGGCAGAAATATTTTGGGAAGGATCTATTGGAGCCCATTAGGGTTCTCAAGTTTCCACTGGGCAAGATACTGGGCTTTATAGAGAACACCAAGCTGCTCGAGTGGAGGTAAGAGATTTAATAGGGAAGGTACAATGAGCACCTAGCTCAAATGCTCGGACTATAGATGCCCACCCTAACTAAATGAATGAATTGAAGACACGAGTGGATGAAGGTGTTATGTTACAAAATTAAACTGTTTCAGAAATTAAGTTTCTTTATGTATTTTTTCTCAAAAGTAGTGTAACATAATCCCTTCATACAGTCACAAGACTCGAGTGTTCTTGAATTTCTGGAATTTTCGATGGTGCTATGTGAAAGGTGGGTACAAAACACCTTGATTCATGCAAAAGAGACAGTTTTTAAAATGCGACATAGCACCTTCATCCACTCGTATCTTCCAATGTTTAGTATTTACATCCTCTTTCTAAATTATTATTAATAATTTGCTTTAATACATTAAGATCAGAATTTTTGTGGAATATAGTTCCAATTTTCTGTTTTAATTGACAACCAAACTCATCGGAAATACCTTGTAAACTAGAGAGAGTAGATTACAGCTTACCAATAACTTCCTCTAGTGATTTTCGGTTTTCAAAATAAGTAATTGTCTGTGGTAAATGACTAAAATTACGTTGTATATAACTTAATTGCTGTTCTAAAGTAGATTTTTGAAGAACACTCTTACAGTCTCTGATATTGCGAGCTTCGTCTTTTAAATTGAATGATAGGGATGTGGTAAGGGAAGGTGTGGACATAGTTCTTTATAGAGGGTTGTTCTGTGTGGCGCTTTTAAAAATATCTTTTGCACTGCATTAATAAGGGTGTCTACATCAAAAAATTGTCTCTGATAAATTCAGATACGCGATGTAGGACGTGAGTAAGTAATATGTAGCTTATTTGGGTATCATTCTTTTAATAACCGACCTGCTTTTATCATGTATGGCGCATCATCAGTAACAAATAATAGAATTCTATCATAATTGTTTTGCACAATTTCATTTAAACTATCAGTAGCAATAGAAGTTACAATTTCTGCGTTAACTTTTTCGGATACATGACATTTAATTTGGCAGTGCTTATACTGTATTGTTAGATGCAATATTCCAATAACCACATTTAGAATACAACGTCGTAGAGCATCAGTTGTCCCATCAGCAGACAGCCATATATAATTATCCCCTACCTCTGATTTATGTTTTCCATTATGCTTGAAAAACATGTTGGCAAATAAAATCTGCATTGATTCATCTGGAACATGCCTACCGGTATATTTTTCTAAAAATGATTTTAAAACAGGGTTTTGAATTTTATGAAGCGGAATATTTACGGCAGCAAAAGCGTTCCAAAGATGCTTGTAACAGTTGCCTTTTATAGGTTGCTGCATATTATCAGCATGTTTTTTAGTAGCAACATGTTGGGTTAAATGCGATTTTTTGAGACATTGTACATTTACATGGCAAATATTACAATGTAGCAAGCCATCTTTAAGTAACGAGAAATTATTTTCAAAATCATTAATTCAGAAACTGGTAGAACACATTATAATGTAGTAAAGACAGTGAAAATGAAAACAATGGACTTTAATTTCTTTAATAAAAACTTGGGTACCTCTTGGAAAATAAAAACTCTAAACTCTGAAGATAAAACTGACCTGCTAAGACTTCAAAATCAATAAGAACTAAAAATAAACTCTCAAAACAAGTTGCAGTAGATTCAAACATAAGTATTAATAGGATAGATTGTGCTGTGTGCGTATATAGCTTATATTTACGCTGATTTTCCAAATAAAACCCATATAAGTGCGTATATGCACCTGCAATACCGAGATAGCACTATTAGGCGTGTCGCTTGCCCTACTAACCGCAAGGGTATGTGGTGAGGATATGGTGGGAGTCAAAAACCTAAAACCGCCGCGCTCTGCTCATTATTAACTACACAGTGTAGCCATAAATACTGTCAGTACTTTGAAGGAACGTAACACAAAAATGACACATGATGCAAATTTAAAAAAAAAAATATTTGAAAACTAGAGATAATTCTCTTTTAAGCATGTATTGGTTATTCAAAATGTCCACCTTTACTGTCTATGCACAACGATAAACGCTCCGGCCATCGGGCGATACATGTACGCACCGTTTCTAGGGGAATTTTTGCAGCTGCCTCTGTTATGCTTTTCTTTAGAGATTCCAAATTTTTATGAGGTTTTCGAACCGGTGTGAACTTGGCAAGCAACTTTATTAGAAAAAAATAAACGTAGTACGGTTCGATTGTACTTCGTTTGTACCCGTTTGTACCACCTTCAGTTTTGTTTGTACCTCCAAGGTTAAAATAATAGAAAGGATTAAAAAAAAAATTAGCAAGCAAGTACAAGATATTCAAAAACGGACAACGCCATTCGAAAGAGCATTGTTTGTACCCGTTTGTACCACCTTCGTTTTCGTTTGTACCTCAAAGGTTAAAAAAATAGAAAGGGTTAAAAAAAAATTTAGCAAGCAAGTACAAGATATTCAAAAACGGACAACGCCATTCGAAAGAGCATTGTTTGTACCCGTTTGTACCTCCATTTAAATCGTTTGTACTTCCACCAAACCGGAAGTAGAAACATTTGAAAATAAGTAAGTTGGCGAGAGAAATTTCGCTCATTTTTGAGATATCGGAAAACGGCCAACGCTATTCAAAAGAGCATCGTTTGTACCCGTTTGTACCTCTTTTTACATCGTTTGTACTTCAACCAAACCGGAAGTAGTGATAATTCAAAATATGTCAAAGAGAGAAATTTGGGTATTTTTTAAGATATCAAAAAACGGCCAAGGCTATTCGAAAGAGCATCGTTTGTACCCGTTTGTACTTCTTTTACCATCGTTTGTACTTCAACCAAACCGGAATCATTTGAAGATATGAGAGAGAAATTTCGCTAATCTTTGAGATATCGCACAACGGGCAATGTCATTCGATTCAATGCGTTGAATATGCCGCTACACGACTCAATTGAATATCTTTCTTTATAATCTCCCTAGCAGAGGTCTATAATAATTAGATTATAAGAAAAGTATAATTGGTGTTAAATGCATACATTTACAACCGGTATCTGCAACCAAAGATATAGAAATATATAATAAGAGATGGTTTAAAAACAACATACATATTTAAGAACATACTTAAAGGTCTCACAAAGTAAAAATTAAATACAAAGTTAATAAATAAATAGTGGTCATATTACTAGGTTGTCTGACCTAATTTGGCAAAATGCAGAATATCTGTATTTATATGTTTTCTAAAATAGGAGATGGGAACCTTGGTCAATTAACACAAAAATGTAACATAAACATTGAAAAGAACTACTTACGGTTTCGCTGAAGTACAAACGATTTTAAAAAAGGTGCAAACAGTTGCAAATGATATTCTATAGAATAGCGTTAGCCACTTTGCGATATCTCAAAAATTAGCAATATTTCTCTGTCCGTCGTATTTTCGTATGTCTCTACTCCGGTTCCCTTTGAGGTACGAATGATTTAAAAGGAGGTACGAACGAGTACAAACGATACTTTTTCGAAAAGCCTTGGCTGTTTTTTGATAACTCAAAAAATAGCCAAATTTCTCTCTTTGACAAATTTTGAATTGTCACTACTTCCGGTTTGGTTGAAGTACAAACGATGTAAAAAGAGGTACAAACGGGTACAAACGATGCTCTTTCGAACAACCTTCGCTGGTTTTTGATATCTTAAAAAATACCCAAATTTCTCTCTTTGACATATTTTGAATTGTCACTACTTGCGGTTTGGTTGAAGTACAAACGATGTAAAAAGAGGTACAAACGGGTACAAACGATGCTCTTTCGAATAGCCTTGGCCGTTTTTTGATATCTTAAAAAATACCCAAATTTCTCTCTTTGACATATTTTGAATTATCACTACTTCCGGTTTGGTTGAAGTACAAACGATGTAAAAAGAGGTACAGACGGGTATAAACGATGCTCTTTTGAATAGCGTTGGCCGTTTTCCGATATCTCAAAAATGAGCGAAATTTCTCTCGCCAACTTACTTATTTTCAAATGTTTCTACTTCCGGTTTGGTGAAAGTACAAACGATTTAAATGGAGGTACAAACGGGTACAAATAATGCTCTTTCGAATGGCGTTGTCCGTTTTTGAATATCTTGTACTTGCTTGCTAAATTTTTGTTTAACCCTTTCTATTGTTTTAACCTTTGAGGTACAAACGAAACTGAAGGTGGTACAAACGGGTACAAACGAAGTACAATCGAACCGTACTACGTTTATTTTTTTTTAATAAAGTTGCTTGCCAAGTGCACACCGCTGGTTTTCGACAAGCCATTTCCTCAAGAGTGTTCCATAGTTCGTAGTCCAGGGGGTTTAAATCAGGACTTTCAGAGGGCCACTCTGAAGCTGCTATAAAACCAGGAACATTGTCCTGCAACCACTTCTGAGTTGATTTTGCTTTGTGTGCCGGCGCTGAGTCTTGTTGAAAAACCCAATCAATTCCATCAAAGTATCGTTTAAAGGCTTAACAACAGGTTCCAGAACTGTGTTTTCATGAACCTTTGCACCCGTTTTCACACCTGTTTCGCAAAAATGAATAGGAGTTACTCCATGCCACGACACACCCCACCACACCATTACATAACTTGGGTGGTGGCCCCGTTGAACGCGTGGAGCTTTCTTTTTGGCTTCATAGGATGACCGGGCATATACCCTATCATTTTGCTTGTTAAATATCGCCTCTATCGTGAAAATTTTCTCAACGGTGAACAGAATATTTTTGTATCCGCCTCTCCTGTACAAGCGTTTCAACTTTTCCGATTTTTTGAATCTTATCACCTTTAACTTCTCTGTTAAAAGGTGACTCGTGCATCTTTTGTATGCTCGCATGTGTAAATCATCTGTGATAATGTGTGAGACCGTTCTTGGCGCGATATTCATTTCTCTAGCCATGATTTTCTGCTTTCGTAGCGGACATCGGTTCGATACACAAAGTGTTCACTGATTTTAAGGTGTTTTAGGAGCGAGTGAATCTGCGAAGCACTGTGCCCTGCCTTGATCAAGCCGACGACAGTAACGCGCACGTGATAATCGGATCACTCCATTGGTTTTGACGTTAGTAAGCAACCGTGATTGTTACTATAGTACTAAACGCAAATATACCACTTACTTTTACAGTGTGATCACTTTGTTCTACTCTAAATTCCCTAAATGAAACGGCAGTGACAGTATTTATGGCTACACTCTGTATACCTCCATTTAACTCTATTGCTTCTGACAGGCGTAACTGTATTAAGATCTAGTATAACTTACTCACTATACCTAACAAGCATGGTTGTCTATAAAACGTTGGGGTACCAGTGTCCCTATCATTTTTTGGTGGACCTTGACGCTTTTCCATTCTTGTTGAAGCTTCTGTCTCTCCAGAAATGAGTTCATCACCGCTATTAACACCCAGCTAGGCTCACTCTGTACAGCTAGTTTTAAGATCTGAATTCGGTGGTGCGTCTGGCGACTGCGTTTGCGACTGCAGCCAAATGTTCGTGTATAAAATACATAGGAGCAGTCATGCAATTGCAATCGCAGTCGCCAAACGCACCACCGAAATCAGACCTTTATGGCTTCTGGGCTCCTTAAATGAAGGACCGCACGGCCCTTCGTTTGACTTCATGTATAACAAAAACTGCCGATCACTCTTTTCCGAGCCGAGTCGATTCAGTGCGCGTTCTGCTTAAAGATTGCTTTTTACTTTACTTATTTAGTGTTGGGCGAAGTATTTTACAATATTTCAACGTTCAATCTTATTTCAATCTCAAAATCTCAAAAAACAATACTTATTAATTACCCACACTGCCAAATATTTTGTAAGAGCTAATTTTTAAGAAATCTCCCAAAGGCCTTCGATAGTGTAATACCACCCTTAAGATATTTAAACATTTCCCATGACTGAACAATGTAATGCCGATAAACTTCAAGCACAAAGGTTAATATTTCAAAAGCAAATGAATACGCAATTTATAAAATATCGCATCACGTTCTATTTTCATAACACGGGAACTACTTATTTCCTTGAAAGTTCGAACATTACGATAACTCTTGTTAAAAACTCTATATTAATGTTGAGGCAACATGCAATTTTACAATTTATCACAGCTTTAATAGGTTTCGCTGATGCTCCAATAGCATATATGGGCTGCAATTTACCCATTTAATTTAATGATCTCGTGATGCGATATTTATATTACGTGGATATAAATTGACTTTTTACATTATTTGTATTTGCTAATTATTAAAGTTTCTTTGACATTCTAAGCGATTAAAATTATTTCATTTTGTAGAAATTAGTTTACACGAAGCCTCCTAATAGTATATTGCTTGTCGCGATTAGCTATTTCAACTAGGTTGACTAAAACTTCTCCCACGAGCTCTTCAGAAGCTCTCCAATGTGTGCATACTTCTCGTTTATAAATAATTTCAAACTTGTAAACATAACATAGTTTTTCGGTTGTATCGACAACATTCGTATATTTTCCATGTCCAATTAAGCTTTTACTTGTGATAAGTCCCTGTGCTAGAGCTTGTTGGCTGCTTCAACCACTCAATTACATTTTAAGAGAATAAAGTGGTTTAATGGCTACATAATTTTTTTTTTTTTTTTAGCTACTGAAAAGACAATTATTTTAGTTATTCAACTCACAACGTTTATTACGGGTTTGAAATACGTTAATTACTAATGAAATAAATAATAAGAAATACTAAATAATGGTAAAATTTCAGAATATGTCATACGTCAAATCAATCAAAACAAAATAATAACTGGTTTGTGGTATATCTGGTTGTCTACTCACCAGTTACCAATGCATTGACAATTTGTTTTTTAACTTTACACATAGGGAAATTATATGTGTAATAGACAAAAAAGGACTCGGCATAAGGCAATCATTTCAAATGTTTAATATATGTTATTCATATTACTATTTTGTCATCTAACGTTTACTAGAACCATACATAAATTGATGAACTGCTTAATTTAATATTTTTCACGCCCACACGCATAATAATAATAATAATAATAATAATAATAATAATAATAATAATAATAATAATAATAATAATATTTATTGCCCAACAGTACAAGTGACCATATTAAGGACAATATACAAATTAACATAAAGGAATGTACATATATATTGAATCAAATTAAATCAGGTTAAATCCACGTGTAGAACATATGAAACGGTAAAAAAAATATATATAAAGTTAATAAATTGAAATGCATAAACATATATACTTAGAAGAAAGAAATTTATTATTTATTATACGAAGCTGTTAATATTAACGTCTAACAATTGTTTTAGAGAACAATTAAATATATCACACTCAGAGCACACACGGTTGTAACTATTACACATTCGAAAGACTGGTGATCTGAACATCAGGTTGGTACGGGCTGCCAATGTGTAGAACGTTGGAACGTTTCTAGCGGACGATCGCGGTACGAAGAAGGCCAATTTACTCAGCATGAGTGGAGTGTCGACTTCATTATGAAGAATTTTGTACAAAAAAAAAGACAAGTATTACTATGTCTTAACTCCAACGGCGCTACAGAAAAGGCACTTAGTAAGGTTTCGTGTGGAAAACCTCTGTATGGGTAAATATTGTACGTTTTAAACCAGAGATATTTGAGAAAGCGTCTTTGTACGTTTTCAATTGCACTTATGTGCACATTGTAGTATGGACTCCATATGATGGCAGCATACTCTAGTTTGGAGCGTACCAAAGAAAAATATAACGCTTTCAAAGCAGATATGTTGGTGAACATTTTTGTATTGCGCAGAATAAAACCCAGGCTTCTCGTAGCTGAAGATACAATCTCCGTAACATGATCATTAAAATTCAATTGAGTATCGAATACTACTCCCAAATCTTTGGTTTTAGTGCACCGCATCAGCGTCTCCAATCCTATAGTGTAATTGTGTAAGATGGCGGATTTTCTTCGAGTAAAAGTTAGGATTTTGCATTTTGATACATTCAAATCCAATCTATTTTGCATACACCAATCAGATACCAAACATAGATCCGCCTGCAATTTCAAGCAATCCTGGCTGGATGTTATGGATGAAAATATTTTGATATCATCTGCGAACATCAGTAGCTGACAATCCACGATAGTAGAGACATCATTGACAAATAACAAGAAGAATAACGGACCCAAGTTGGAACCCTGTGGTACTCCCGACGTAATCAATCGATTTGCAGAATAGTAGCCATTGTAGGATACAAAAAATTCACGTCCAGTTAAATAAGCATTAGTCAGGTTGATCAGAGAATTGCCAAATCCAAAACGACGCAGTTTATCTAACAAGATACCATGGTCTATCCTGCCAAAAGCCTTTGACATATCTAGGTAGATGGCATCAACCTGTCCTTGTGTATCCAAGGTCTCAGAAACGTATTGTACGAAATTTCCCAGATTGGTTACAGTCGATCTCTTGTTCACGAAACCATGCTGAGTATTGGAAATGTAATTTGCTACTGCTGGATAGATATATTTGTAGAGCGCGGTCTCAAAAATCTTAGAAAGATTTGACAGAATTGAAATTGGGCGGTAATTACCGATGTTGTTTTGGGCACCACTTTTAAAAACTGGACAAATTCGGGCAAGCTTCCATGCTGACGGAAAAGAGCAGGTCTCTAACACTAAGTTGAAGATAGTGCATAAAGGGCGAGTACAGGCGAGCAATCCTTTAAAAGAAAGCTGGGTATTTGATCAGGTCCAGACGTTAATTTATTCTTCAAAGATTTTATTGCAGACTGAACGTCTTTCTCACATATGGCATCGATGTGAATATGGGTATTCGAATATATAAAATCATCAGTTTGTAAGGACACGGTTGATTTTTGAAAAACGCTCAAGAAGTGATCGGAGAGAGCATCCACAACCGATTGCGGGTCATCAATACGTTCCTCATCCCTATACATAGTTCCTGGGATTCTACTTGATTTTCTGCGTGTTCCAATAAAATGCCAAAAGTTTTTTGCATTAGTACATAACGACGCTTCTACATCAGAGATGTAAATTTTATATGCTTCCCTGATCTGTGACTTCACAAGTTTGCGCATAAGCATATACGAGATGTTTAAGCAGGTATTTTTACATTAGATGTGGTCCAAGTTTACCAGTACATTTTACGGCATACCATGCTAGATAATAAATACGTGAATAGACTTAGATTCCTCCAAATTATTTAATAAATTTACCATTCCCTTCACTACCGCTTCGCCAAGCGTATTAATTGCTAAATTATTCCTGAGTCTTAACAACCAACACCGAACTAGTTATTCAACATATATAGACAAGAATATTAAATTAATTCCCATCCACTTAGCTTCTTCGTTCGTTTCCCTCGCGCTTACATCTTCTTCCTTAGCCCGACATACACACATCCAGAAACTAACTAAGAATATACTAATTGTTTGGAAACGCGGAACGTATTGTGAGCCCTATGCGCCATCTAGTCGTTTTGTCTACGAACCGCGAATCTTCCGATAAAGTTTCGGTGGCACGTCACGTTCGCCGCACGGATACCTCGTTGTACGCTGTTACCGAACTGAATACAATTAAATTTCGACGCGAATGCCAAAACTTCGTCCCCGAAGTTTAGCTAACTCACGCAAGAAACACGCCTGCCTCGGATACCTGTACTAATTTGATATCGCACAGGTGATGAGATGGTAATATGTACATGTAAATATATATAATATGTACATAAACACAGCAGGCTGCAGATGTTGGTAAGACGCGAGGTAAATTTGCGTGTGATGGCTTTTGTTATATACTGATATAACCGCAAAATTTTGGGTATCAACTTGTGCTGTTCATAATAAAGGTCTTGATATACAATAAATCAATAAGTTGTTTTGATATATGAAATTTATTTGGACGGAATATAGATCTAGGCTGGTCAGAAATAGTTAAACATTTTAAAGAACGACATATGTTAAATACATAAATTAAACTAATGTAATGGGAAATAGAAAATAAACTATTTAAAGAAGCAGAACTAGAAGAAATCCAAGCAAAACTAAGGCGATTTACGGAAAGTTATAAAAGGGCAATAGAAGTATAGAGCCAAGCAGGATTCATTTTTATGAATAACTTAAATAGGCAACAATTGATATGGTGGACAAAAGTGCGACAGCAAACTGCTATAACTGACTTTAGTAAGATCCAAAGGCCTGCGTGTTTAGGAATAATATGAACAATGAAGACTACTCTTACAGCAGCAATGGAATCCTCTACATTTGATGATTTTGGGCGAGGCAAGAATGGGGTATCCCAGCAGATATGCAGCATTGGGACATAATAATATTATCATACTGTCATCAATCCGAAACCGATCAGAAATCGAACACAAGATTGGAGATCAGCAGCGGGGTGAGAAATACAGTGATCACCCTTTTACTTGGAAAATACCATGCAATCTTTCAAGCAGATACGCAATACTGGATTGTGCAACTGGAATCAATCAGAAGGTTTGTAAGAATAAGCTGATGCATATTCTAACAGACAACCAGGCCATACTGAGGGCGCTACTGAACCCTAAGGTGCAATCAAGACTGCTTTGGGAATGTATTCGAGAACTGATTAGCCTGACAGACTCCAATAAAGTCATTTTGCTGTGGGTGCTCGGAAATTCAAGAATCGATGGAAACGAAAAAGCCCATGTGTTAGCAAGAAAGGGATTAATCGCTTCATATATAGGCAGCTCAGTGGGAATCATCTTCCAATACCTACAAAAAATTGGGATCGACATTTTAGATACCAACTGCAGGCTGTGTAATGAGACGACAGGGAAAACTTACCACATTGTGTATGAATGTAAGGCTCTGGGCGCAAGAAGAGAAACAATTTTAGGCAAGACAAAATGCACCCAGAGGATTACATCGATTAACCAACCACGAACGTGTATAGATTAATAAAGGGTACTAGGATACTGGAATAGCTGATATAATTTAATGGGTAAAAGAGGGAGATAAAATACAAAAAGCTAAGAGGCTACAGCGTTTCCGGAGACTCCGCCTCCCTGTCAGACAGCTCCAATAAAAAAGAAGAAAACCAAATAGAAATAGAAAGAAAAAACAGAAGATACCTACTAAAAAAACAATTCATATAGAATACACAATAGATCCAAAGAGTGGTTGCAAAGTCACTAGGGCAAAGACAGTTCCTAGACGGACAACGATCTGAATTTACTAAAGATCTACTAAAACAAGATAGGAAAAGGTAGAACGATAGTAGAACTATTTATCAATAACTGTTGATCAACTGCTCCCAACCTTTGAAATGTGGGAGATCAGTAAAGTAAAGCTAGGATTCTTTATGGAGAGTTTGTTATAAAAACGTAAAACTACAATTTCAAGAAATTCCGAGGAGAATGTTTTTGTTTGATGCTACACCCATGTTGTGTGACGTGTTGCTGCTTGTATCTAATCAATTCATGTTGTTCGCAAAGAGAAGTTGAGGAATTTCCGAATGGGTCAGTAGGTATGGGTGAAGTCGAATTTTGAAAAGTGGAACGGACGTTTATTAGGATTTTATTTAGTTTTGACTAATTAGTGCCTGAATTTAAAATAAGTTGTATATCATTTAAAAAAGCCGTAATGTTATTAGATGTTGAAACAATCAGTAGTATACAAGATTATGACCTCCGTATTTATAAAGCTTGGCAAGTCGTTAATGTAAAGTAGAAACAGCATAGACCCGAGAATTGAGTCTTGCGCGATTACCATTACCAAGAGCTTACCAAAAGCTTTTGAAGTAATACCATTGCTTAACTAAGTTCATACTACTGTATGTTTAGAAGCGCGAATTGCACTCAATCATCCTTTTGCATTTATTTGTTTGCGACCATATTGCTTTATGCTCCCAAAAAAAAGGATACTACTGACATCTACGGTAGTTGTAACGCGGATAGACCAATATCTATATTATTACTGAATGAATGGCGCCCTCCCAATCTTTTGGACTATTGCCGCTGGAACCCAAATCCCGTGTCGATATGAGCGACCGTCTCTGACTGAGTTCAGCGGCTGCGAATGCTTTCTACTTATTTTATTATCTTATTATGGGAAGTAGGACTGCGTGAGAGTTGTGCGGGCAGGTAGTTACTCCTTTCGCTTATTTTTGTTTTATTATCTTTTAATCGCCGTTTTGCGTGGGTGCAACGGTATCTGGATAAAATCGTTATATATATATATATATATATATATATTGCATTTATTGCAAGATTCTGTTCGCAATTATAAACAAATGATTAGTGAAAAGGGTGTATAAAGACAAAAGAATTTTACGGTTGCTGTAACATAGTTCGATTTAGATGGTTAGGACAAGCAGAATTCCAATACACACCAGGAGAATGTTGAGAGAAGAAGACAGCAAGAAGGAAGTGGCAGATCGAAGAAGCAATGGTTAGATGATGTAATAGTATATGGGTGGGTCTGATTTTAAAAGAGTAGATCTCAGTGGAGAAATATTATGAGGTGTGCAGGAAATATTAAGAAGTTTAAATTTAATTTTAACAAATTACTAGATGGCTCATATTGCAGCTGATAGTAGCTATTGCTTTTAAAAGGATTGGATTTCGTCCTGCATAATTAATTTAACGATTTTGGTTCTAAAATGGGGAATTAAGAACAATAAAACGTATAATAATAGTCATAATGATAACAGATGTTTTTCATATATGTTTGTCATTTTTTTCTCTAAACAATTTAAACTTTAATTGTATACAGATTATTATACTTTTTCACTACGTGCTTTTTTTTTATTGACTCCTCGTATAATATTGGTTGAAGAAAGTAAAGGTATTCACCGAAAGAATTGCGACTCTTTTAATAACAGCCTTTTTATAAAACCAAAAAAAAAATGTTTATTAACTTAAATATGGTTTAAACCAATTTTTTTTTTAAATTTTTGTAGCAGCCTAAGTTAATTTCATTGATGTCCCAATGGTTGATAAGCAAATGGCCAAATTAATGAAGCCGTTCTACCTCGTGCATAATTCATGAGCTCTGTACACCAGGGAATAAGCGGGGTAACAAAGCAATTCATTAAATACCCAGTAGGGTTCCTTGAATTATTTCATTCAGATATACAGATATGGGGCACTAAAGGATATCTTCCTACATATGTAATTGCATGGAAATAATTACGAATTATTTTCAGCGAGATATATGCTCGCATCTATATTTGCTTCGAATTTGCATTCTTTCCATTTCGTTTCAAGTACATTCTTCTGTAAATACGGAAGTCGTTTACTTAGTATTATAATATCTATTTTATATCACGTAAAGGTTAAAATAATAACAGAAAGGATTGTAAAATTGTAAAACAAAATAAGCCCTTTTTCTCATAAATTGTTTAATTATAAAACTACTTGCGACTGGTTTGGTTTTGGTTATGTCTTTAGGTCCTGTAGGTAGTGACAAACATGTTTCTGTATGTAAACATTAAAGTAAATTTGTCCTAAGTAATTTTGGCTTTAGGCAATCCATAAGCCTAGGGAAGCATACAACGGTCTTCCAGGCAGAGGTACTCGCCCTTGCAGCCTGTGCAGAAATGATTGTAAAGGAAGCTACATGAGGAGGAAAATAAATATAATGACTGGCAGCCAGGCTGCTACCAAGGCAGCCTCGAACTCTGTAACTAGGTCAAAACTAGTTAGAAACTGCAAACAATCCCTCATTATATTGGCACGAGACTACACGGCGTCTCTGATTTGGCAATGTAATAGCCGACGAACTAGCCAAGGAGGGCTCTAAGAGACATTTCATGGGTCCAGAGCCCGTATGTGTGATTACTAAGGATTCCGCAAGGAGGGAGATCTGGAACTGGTTAGATAAAGAAAGTCAAAGAAATGGAGGTCGACTGAAGGTCAACTTCATACTAAAGCGCTAATAAGGGATGGGGATGCTAGATTTTCTGATAACCTACTCAGACGCAGCAAGAAAGAAGCTAAAACCATTACTGGACACTGTCCCCTGAAAAAGCATCTATACAACATATGTCGAGTAAGCGAACCGTAGTGTAGAAGATGCGAACTACAGGAGGAAACGAGTTTACATGTGAAGTAGTATGGTATTCTGAATATAAGTATAAATAATATAAATAATAATAAATAATATAAGTTCATTTTTGTTTTCCATCCCGTAATTCCCATTCTTCTAATGTCTTGTATAACTTGGTCCTCCCACCGTGTTTTTGGTCTGCCCCTAGGTCTATTAGCGCATGGTTTCCAATTAGTAATTTTCCTTAATAACGACTCTTCTCGTTCCCTATTTATATGGCCATACCATCTCATTCTTTGCGACTTTATTATTTTGACAACATCTTCTCCTCCCAGTACTTCATTTATCTCCCAGTTCATTAATAGTCTATATTCTTCGTTAAATTTCTTCGGTCCATATATCTTCCGTATTAACTTTCTCTCAAAAGTTCTTAGTTGGTTTTCTTCTTTATTTGTTAAGCACATGGTTTCCGCAGCGTATAACCACGGTCTTATTACACTTTTATATATTTTCAGTTTGGTTTTTCTTCTAATATTTTTACTTGCCATTAGTTGTTTATGTTTATAGTACGCTTTATATCCTAATTGAATTCTATTACCAATTTCCAACCCTTTCGTTTCTGTTATGTATAATTGTTCCTAGATATTTAAAAGATTTAACTTTTTCAAACTTATATTGTCCACCTGTAAGTCCTTATCTTTAGTCCCTCCTTCCTTGCTACTTCCATATATTTTGTCTTTTCTTGGTTAATCTCCAAACCTCTTTCCCTGCTTCATTACTTAAGTCTAATAGTGCTATTTCTAATGTCCTTCTGTCCCTTGCCACAATTGCCAAGTCATCTGCAAAGGCTACTACTTGTACAGCTCTATTTATTATTACCCCCCCTAGACCACATGCTCGTATAGTTCCCTCAATAGCCATATTAAACAAAGCTGTGGATAAACCATCACCCTGCCTCACTCCTCGATAGATATTTATTGCTCTGGATATTCTTCAAGTTTGGACTGTCGCCATAGACCTTCCATTGTTGCTTTGATCAGCCTTAGAATTTTTCCTGGTATTCCCAATTTCTTTGCATCTTTTAGAATAACACTTCTTTTTAAGCTATCGAAGGTTTTTTTAAAATCTACAAAAATTATATGTAACACAATATCCTCTTCATAGCTGTTCTCTATAATTTGGTTAAGTACATATATTGCGTTCACGGTTGACTTCCCCTTTCTAAATCCGTTCTGGTACTCGCCAATTGCTCTTTCGGTATATACATTTAGCCGTTTTAATAACAGTGTTGTAAATAATTTATATGTTGTGTTTAGTAATGTTATTTGCCTATAGTTCTCGCACTTTGTAAGATCTTCTTTCTTTGGAATTGGTACTATTATTCCTTGCTTCCAATCTTCCGGGATAAGTTCTGTCTTCCATATTTGTATTAGCAAATTATGTATTCTTTTTGTCAGCTCTGCTCCACCACTTTTTAACAATTCATTGCTAATGTCGTCTGCTCCTGAAGCTTTGCCAAACTTTAAATTACCTATTAACTCCCTGCATTCTTCAACTGTAGGATCTTCTATTTCTACCTCCTGTGTTGTCTCGATAGTTGAGTAGTATTCTTCCCGTTCATCGCCTTCTTCTTGTGCATTCGATTTTATATAATCCTCCCATACTTCATTCTCTATGTTGATCATTGCTATTCTCCTTCTTTCTTGCTTTTTTGTATATTGATACAGTTTAGTGTTGTTCCTGTTATCTCTTTCTATCTCCTCCATCATTTCCTCTATCCACACTTCTTTTTTCTTCCTTAATATCTTATTACCTTCTTTCCTTTTTCTCTTATATAATCTCTCTAATATAAGTTTACTATAAATAATATTCTTTCCCACCATAATGTCGTCTTTTCGTTGTTAATGCATTCTAAATTTATATCATATTGCTAAAGTTCAACTTCTTTATGAAAATGATAACTACCTCCGACTGAATTTTTGCAACACGATTTGAAATAAAATTCGTGAAGACGATTCCCTGAGACAAATTCCTTGAAGACACGAACGCATATTTAATAGAGATAGAGATACAGATTTAACATCCATAATTTTCATTATATTTTCTATATTTTTTATTTATAAAATGGCATCCACTCCTTTACCACTATATCCTTAGTAATGTCTGTATAAAGATTTGTATTTTCAATTATTAATTTATTTAACGCGTGGCTTTTCACATGTAGGATCAATTACGTCAGATTGCGTATTTATAGAGTAATATATTAAACAATAACATTTCGTACAAACGCATACATAATCTTATCCATATCAGGATTTATTAGATCTGTAATTAAACATGAACCTTCGAAAAGTCAGGTAGAGGTTTGCATATATGTTTATATATTTTCTATTGCACATGCAATTTCCCTATGTGTAAAGTTAAGAAACAAATTATCAATGCATTAATAACTGGCGAGTAGGCAACCAGATATACACCACAAACCAGTTATTATTTTGATTTATGGATTTATTTAACGTATGACATATTCTGATATTTTACCATTATTTAATATTTTTTATTACTTATTTAATTATTAATTAAGGTATTTGAAACCCGTAATAAACGTTATAAGTTGAATAACTAAAATAATTGTCTTTCAGTAATTAAAAAAAAATTATGGAGGTATTAAACCAGTTTATTCTCAAAAAGAAAATTCACTGGGTGAAGCAGCCAACAAGCTGTAGCACAGTGACTATCACCAGTTAATAGGACATGGAAAATATGCGACTGTTGTCGATACAACCGAAAAACGATGTTATGTTTACAAGTTTGGAATTATTTACGAACGAGAAGTATGCACATATTGGAGGACTTCTGCAGAGTTCGTGGAAGCAATTTTAGTCAACCTAGTTGAAATAGTTAATCCTGATAAACAATATAGTATTAGAGGGTTTCGTATAAACCATTAGAACAATTACGATGATGAGGAATCTGTTAAGGAATTTAGATTATCAGAGCAGCATTCAGTGGTTACTAAAAGGAATTGAAAATACATTGCAGTACAACAGAAAGGTTACTAGTAAAACTGCCAATTTTAATAGATTGCTTACACGATCTCTTCTTTCAGAAACCATGTGCTATCTACACTAGAGCAACTATTAATAGCACTTGACTTATTCTAGCGAAAACTTTTTATAGCAATTGAATATTTTGGTGAAGTGCACAAATCAGCAGCTTGCAAAACCATTCATCTTGTTACAGGTGTCCTTCTTGATTTGCATTGTGATGTTTGCTGTAATTTGCTAGTATGAATGATGAAGACGAGCATTCTCTGTTTACTTCTATGAACTGCAATTTATTTTCAATTCTTTTTAGTAACCACTAAATACTTCCTTGATAATCTAAATCTCTAGAGAAATTCCTCACCATTCCAATATTA
This sequence comes from Protaetia brevitarsis, assembly GCA_004143645.1. NCBI lineage: Eukaryota > Metazoa > Arthropoda > Insecta > Coleoptera > Scarabaeidae > Protaetia > Protaetia brevitarsis. The sequence goes on from RXPK01000125.1 coordinate 1,821,582, forward strand.
TATAACAATTTCAGCCCTAGTAATATATGGCGTTGCAGTTGTCACATTTTATTTTATATACAGTGTTTTTGTCTAGTATATTGTGACTGTTATTGTGTCGTAGAAAGTTTTTTTATGGCATATCATTTAAAGGCGAGTATTATGTTAAATTATTTGTTTATGTGAATGCCGTTATATATTTTCCTTTGCACAATTTCTGAATTATAATTTTAACAATTGAAAAAGGCAGGATTAAATGTCGAAAACCTTTATATAATTTTTGAAGTTGCAGTTATTCTATATTTTATCCAAAAAAAAAAAGAAAATACATTTCACTGTATTACATTTCTATTAAATGATATTCCTCTCATACCTCTCATTTTATTTATTTAATATTTTTAAGAATCAGTTGACAGTTGTGCAGTCCACAGAAACCCTTTATTTTTATCACACTTTAAACCAAGTTTCTTGTTAGTAATTGTTATGCAAACTCTATAAAAGACCGGAAACATTATAATAGTTGCACACAAGTGCAATGTTTCAGTAACACAGGCGGCAAATCCCCGATAAACGACATCTAGTATAACTTTTAATTTGAATACCCCGCAAGTAGTTCTATCCAACATGCTCCCACTATACGGAGAGATTACTGATAAAAACTTTTAATATTCAAAGTTTGCTTATCCCAGGATGTAGCGGATAGAAATTCCATGTACTAAGAAAGTCGTATTATTGTAAGACAGGCCACTGCTGTTACCAGGATTACGTTGGCAACTTAAACGAAATCCTTAAAAATTGAATACGCAATAAAGTTTTCGAGCAAATATTATTAGGAAAAAACGAAAGAGGAGACACAGTGATTAAGTTTGGGGAACTTTACTACTCGGAGAAGGGATAAAAATACGGATAGGATGTTAATGATGGATTTATATTCGTTTTTTTGTGGCGTACAAGTTTCTTTCTTCGTCAACCACTAAACTGTCGTAATATCATAAACGTTAGCTTAAGCGATTGTATGAAAATTAGATGGTGAACTTAAAGCTTGCAAATTTAATTTAGAACCGACTCTTTTTATAGGCGCAGAGTAATAAATATGTGATGTTATGGTTATATTACACGCCCTTCAGATTTTATACCATCATTTTTTTTTTATGTTTACGATATCGAATGTGCGTTAAAAGCGGTTGAATGAGCTATAATGATTCATCATTCGTACCAGACGCTTAAGCTATTTGAAAAAATAAGTCTAGCTAAAAACATTCAAATGCGGCAGAAATATTGTTGATCGAAGGAGAAAATAATGAAAACATTGGATCGGATAGGAATTGGGAAATTGCTAATATTGAGCAAATAAAGTATAGTAGGATCAAGAACATTGCCCCTAAATACTAAAACTCGACAAAATGGCGTATGTGCTAAGATTATTATATGAAATATGGTGAAGATACGGCAAAAAAGGAAACGTTAATGTGGTGGAAAGAGACAGCACCATTGAAGAAAAGAGATAGGAAGGTGCAGAATGTAACACCAGAATCAATCTAACTGATTCTGGTGTTAGAAGTACGTAATGCTGTGGACACCTTGTGTTCGCGAGAGTTTTTTTTTTTTAAGTTGGACAGATGTTTTCTTGTGTAATCCGATTTGCCTTTATCAATGTTTCGAGCAAATTTTCTTAGAAATTAATGTTTATTTTTAAAGAAGTTTTAGTTATTGATTTGATTGTTTAATTTATTTATTTAAATGTTCAGTTGTTTTAAATTAATTTCACTCTTTAATATGTTTTGCATTTGCTCATGTAGTTCATGTCCTTCTTAGAAGTTTTCTTCTATGATCTCTTTGCGCGTTGCGTTGCACGCAGCTGTTGTTTATATGTATACGACTGTTTAACCCTGTGAGGCGAGTTCCTTGAAAGATGCCGATTGTAAGTACATGTAATTTCAATTTTTTTTGCTGCCATTTTGTTATTTCATTTGATTTAGAGATTTGTTTCGTTTTTTTGATTTTACTTCGTCCATTGAGGAACTCGTTTAATAATAATTGTTATTATATTGTTGTGTACACAAATTAGATATAAGATCATTTATTATTTTTGTTCGGGAAGATATGTTTCGTTTAAAGAGTTAAATTTTCGTTTTTTAATTTTTCTGATTAGTTTTGATTTGTTAATCACCTCGGGTTAGGTGAATAGAAGCTTTGTACTTGCTTTTAGTTTTCATTTATGTAAATTCACTTGATTTGTCCACGTTTAATACAGTTTGTTTTAATTTGAAACCACGTGGTTTGAATTGATATAAAAAGGACTAATTTTTTTTTTGCTTTGATAAAGGATTTAGCATTGTCCTTTTGTAAATTAGAGTCTAATACAGTTTTTGATTTCGGCCAGAGCCCTAAGTTCATGGTTTTTTTCTGCAATTTGTATTTAATGTTTTTTTTTTCTTTTTTTTTATATAATAAATTCTTGTTTGTTAATTAACGTCATTCTAATTTCTGTTCTTTTATTTTTGATTAAACCTTTTCAATTTTTGGGGATTTAAAGAAAGTCAGATTTCATTCACCCACTTTTTACTTTTCGTGATTAGTTTGAATTTGCGAGGGTAACCCTGAGTTTAATTGTTTTTTTTTGCGCCCTTTTAATTTAATTTTCATTTTTAATTCATTTTGCATTTTCTTTGGTACCTTCAGTACACAGCAGTAAGTAACGTTTGTAAATGGTTAATTGTGTTAACGTTGTATACAAATTTTAACATGTTTTTTTTTCATAATTGACAAGCAACAATATGTTGTGAGAATATAAAATAGAAGTCATTTATACTATTACATGTAATCAATCAAAGACATTAAAAAATGTTGAAACGTTGTTAAACTAAGAAGATTGCCTTTCATTAAGCCATAAATCCACTAAACACTATGTCGCATGACTAGGTAGATAGTTCACAAGTCAGTTTTCAGTAAATTCCCATTGTCAAACAATTTTTAGCAAAACAAAAGTGAGTTATAAAATTGAAACTTCCATTTTAATCGCCTGTAGCCAAATGTCTCCTCTCATAAGCTAGGCCGATTATTTAAATCCGTTTCCCGGAAATAGCGCACTCTGCTCAAATAGGATCCCCGGATTTTATGCATCTCTTTCTCTATCGCTGTTTCTTCTCTTATAGAAATGGCAATTGCTTATTTGATTTAATTTGACCTATTTAAAATTATACAATACCGAAACTTTCTTTCAACAGGGATTATTAGTTTATAGCATATTTTAAGCTCTTTGGCCAAGGTTCATTGCTAGCACTAATTGTGATTACGTACTTCTTCATTTTTGTCTCTGCAATAATTACTGCTAGAACGAGATTCTGGAAGTGGTGCCTCTTGGTCATTCGAAAATACCATTATTAAACTAATTACTTGATAACAACATTTGCAAGTAGGTATCTGGTTTATCGGTTTCTGGGGAAACGCTATTCTTAACTGCTAGAATTTCTAATCTGTGAATGTTTTAATATTTTGAAGTAGAGTAGGCATAGAACCTCAAAATAAATAAACACCATTGCAGCAGAAAATTTTATAGTCTTTATCTTGTTGGCATTTCCTATTTCTATTTTGCTATGACTAGCATGGGGTTGATAGTGCGTATTTTCTATTTCTCTAGCAGATGATTAATCTGTTTGTTAGTTGTCCCATTCAGTGAAATTCATGCGTTTTTGTAGATTCATGATCGAGTGGTGTAGGAACTTCTAATTTTCTTCTGCTAACTGAATTACTATCTTTGTACAAAAAAACCATCTTGAAACTGAATAGAAATGCCACCAAATGGTGCAAAATGGCAAAGGAAACTGGAAGAAGGATATATAAATCTAGAATCAAGTACTTCGAAAGCTTAGGGAACACCTGAGTATCTTTCAGGCGGACATACACGCTATTGAAAAATGCGTCCAGTTCAATATTGACAGGAATTATCGAAAGCAGGAGACTATTATTAGGTCTGATAAGCAAGCAGTTATCAAGGCGCCAAGGTCACAAGAAATCACTTCCCAAGATGATCTGGGAATGCTCAAAAAATTAAATGACCTAGGCAAAAGTAATAAAACAGCCTTCCTATGGGTTCCGAGTCACAGAAGAGTGGAAGGAAACGAAATAACGGATAGTCTTGCAAAAAAGGGGACTTGAATATATTCGTAGGGTGTGAACCCTTTTCCGACATAAATAGCAATACAATACTGAAGAAAGTAAAAAAGCAAAATGGAGCGAAAAAAATTTAATTATTGGAAGAATCTTCAGGGAATAAGGCAAGCTAAAACTCTTCTGGGAACCTATGATAAGAAGAGGTTTACAGAATGCATCAACCTGGGTAAGAGTAATATTCGTATATTAACAAGAATACTTTCAGGCCATTGTAAACTGAAAAGACAATTGAGTAAACATGGAACAGCAAAGGAATCTGAATATAGATTTTGTGGGGAACAGGATGAAACATCCATCTATCTCCACTCAAATTGCGTAGCATTTTGAAGCTCAAGAGCGTTGCACCTGAGAGTATCCTGGGGTCAACCTCATATCCTGCACTTTCTGAAAGAAATAGGATTGGAGGGACAACTGCAAAATAGCAAGAATAGGAGCATAATAGATCTCTTAAGTCGCAGTAATCACTCTCTATTCATACAGACATACATACCCCTAGTGGTTTCACTTATGTCTTCCACCCTTGAATTTATCTGTAAATATCAGTTATAAACTGTATAATAGATTACCATCCTTGGTACGTGAACTTTCACTGTCAAAGTTTAAATTTCTTTTGAGGGACCATTTGTTGGGAGAGTGCTACTATCATGTGAATGACTTTAAAATGTAACGTGTAACTGCTTGTAATTTAGTGTATGTGACATTATCTTTGTACTTGTGTCCAAAGATGAATACGTTATTATTATTATTATTATATTATCTTTTCCGCTTTCTTTGCAGACTAGCTTCTGCCTTTAGTTTGATTGGGATATCTACAGCTCTAGATAGAGATCCTTTAACAGGAGGTTGTTTTCTATTCGGGCCAGATAAAACCTGGTTTTTTAAAGCGGTTGATACTAGTTGTAAAGTTCCTAGTGTAATCACAATTTTTCTGACTTGGTTTCGCGATGTTTTTCTTGTTTCTTCCAATTTTTTATTAGTCATTCATATTCATATATACCCCATTCTTTTCGCGTCTCTAACTGCACTTTACTGTGTAAGTAGTGACACCTGTATACCGGGTGTCCAACCTAAGATGCAACGGTCCATAGCAGATTTATTATTGTTTTTTTGAAAAAATGTTTCGAATAAATGTTGCCTCGAATCATATTCTACACATGTTAAAATTAGTTTCAGTAATGGCGGACTTCCGGTTGTACCGGAAGTAGATACTAATTGTTGCACTTTTGGATTCCTTGTTAAATTTAAATAACAATTAGTACAACAATACATTAGGCATACATTGGGGCTAAGTTGAACCGTTTCCGAATTACATGACGTTTTTCGAAAAAAATGACATTTGTAGTGTCTTCGGTGTTTGGAAATATCTCCGGAAATACTAAAATTAGAAAGTTGCGGTTTTCAATTTTCGCTTAACCATGAAACAGCAGACGTCTTTTATTTTAAAATTGTTGAGTTTAAATTACAGCGGCATTAAATAGGGATCTGTAATGTTCGAACTCTAAAATTATGGATAACTTGATTTTTTTAAATTGAACGGTATAGCAATTTTTACATAAATGGATGTAAAATTTAATTTTCTTTCGATTTTATATGGGTGCCATTGTATCTATCTCCAACAGTTTTGAAGATATTCGCAATTTTTCAGTTTTTCACGATAGATATACCGTACGCGCTATTCAAAATGCGAACACCCGAATATTCCCGAAGCGCGCCGCTCTTATGCTGGCTGAAGCGACGATACGAAGTCCCGAAGACCGAGGTAGTCTGATTTGGGAAACGCAACGCATTCATTCATGATGAGCGTATTTACAAAATTTACGTTGTGTCTATCTATCTAGTTAGAAATAAAAAAATAATATGATTTGAGGCAACATTTATTTAAAACATTTTTTTCAAAAAAACAATAATAAATCGGCTATGGATCGTTGCATCTTAGGCTGGACACACGGTATAGTTCAAATACAATCACGTTTACAATGCGCTTACGTGAATACTTCCCAAAGTTCAGTTCCTATGGCAACAGAGCACCAGTATCAAAATAATGCCACTTTCGCAACCACGACCTTCCGCAATTTAAACAAGCCAGAACCTGACCATCGCTCTCTTGCTCACTATACCGCCGTCGTATTCAATACTCGCATGCATGAATGCAACTGCTCTGTGCCCCGTGAGTTCCCATCAACAACACGCTTTCATTGCCCGCATACCTCCGCGCCCCATTCCTATACAACGACACCGCTGAATTTAGATGAAACTCGCTCAGGTCCGGTGTCTGTTGCCTGAAGTTTACATTCCTTCGTGAAACCATGATGAAGGTGAACGAGCTGAGCGATTACAACGTCCAAGTCCCTATAGCGGAGACATCTATCAAAACTATTCATCCGTCCTCATCGATGATCGAGGCTAAAAATAGATATACAGATATCAGTCCTCGCGTAGCGCTTGGATAGAATTTGCGTCAACGCCACCTCGTGAAACTTCGCAGATTTATGCGAGCAAGTTTTAGGGGCGCAGGGGTCAACCTAAATACTCAGGACGGGCCGCAAAGCGCGGCAGATTAAACTCAGGTTCGGTGCTAATTTCCGCTGGAGTTTTCGATGTCCGTTCCGTGTGCTGTTCACGATATTTGGTCACGGGCAGTCGCGTCTGTGGGGAGTTTCTTCCTTTTAGATCCGGCTCGACCACGGGGTGGGAGAGTAATGGGCGCTACGTGAGCTTAGTGTAGTGGAGGTGAAAAGTTTTAATTAGCTGAATTCATGCAATTACTATTAATGATTTAAAAGTACAAAGGCGATGGTGGAATATGGTTTTAGAGGAAGCGATGCTAGAATGAATCGTTTCTTCTCCGTCTTTGAGTTTAAATTATTAATGGACAAAGGATTCTAGCAATAACAATGAATTATTATTATATTTAGTAATGTAAGTAAATAAATAAGTAAGTCTTTGTTTTGATAACGCTATTACAGTTTCAATTCAGTTACAAAGCAAATTTTAAAGTAGAAAGTAGCGTCAGTAAAAGCAAACACTAGATGCGTTTTATTTAATGCTTAAATATTCTAGTTCTATTTATGTAGGTTGCTCTCTGATTTATATAATTTGATAATCTATTGTGAAACTTTATATACATACATTATTTATGCCTTTTTCAGTTTTGGTTAACTTGTGGTATCTTATAATTTATTTTATTTCTTGTTTCGTGGTTATGCATTTTTAACTATCTGTAAATGAGTTTTAAAGTAAGTTTTTAAAGTTAAAAACATAGTAGACATTCGTAAATGTAAATAATAATAATAATAATAATAATAATAATAATAATAATTAGTAATGTAATGATTATAATGATTTATTTTTAATCAAATAGTACATTGCATTAAATTTACAGAATTTTACAGAATTTCTTGATTTTAATATAATACATTATAAAAAAAAATATGATACCGTAGTAGATGTCTATAGCAATACACAAAAACAAAAGTTAAAAATCATAAACAAAACGTAATAAATCAAATGAGTTAAAAATGGAAACAAAAATGTAGAAATTGTAAATAGTATACTTTAAATTGGAAAATTTAGGTATTAGGTATACCATCCACCAACTAATATCTAAATAATAATTGATATGATCAGACCGGATCAGAGTCGCCATCTATTTTCTAATAGTAGAAGTCAAACGTACAGATAGTGGGTAGATTGAGATGATTCAGATGTCAAACAGATCGATAATACGAAATAGTACTCAATAAATCGATATTGTAATCATGAGGAAAAGTACTAGTTACAACCAAAAAATTAAAAAAATTAATAAATTAAAATAGCATCGTAACAGATACATGGATTAGACATATAACATAAATAATGAATATTTGATGAAAGTTAACCTCAGCGATTAAAGTGACATCTACAACATCAAAGAAATTGGCTTTTAAGGTATGTAAACAGTGTAGCTGTAAGACGTAATATCTTTAGTTACTTGACTACTAAGAACAAAGGTGAAATCCATAAAGTAAGTAAATAGTTAATGTGAAACGTGAAATAATATTATAAATTTCCACCAAGCAAATTGTTTGCTTATCGGTGGAAATAATAATAATAATAATAATAATAATAATAATAATAATAAGTATTCTTTAACGTGCAACAGAAATGCAATTATAGAAAATAACAAAAAAAAAACATAAAAATAACCATGACACCTCAACTTTTTAAAAATGGATTGTAATTTATAACATAGTAAGAGTGAGTTTCATAATATCACTTTAAAGCTTTAAAACTACTTTAAATTAAAGTTCTCATAAGTAATATACAGACTTTTGTTAAAGTGCTAAAGCGACATTTATTATGAAACCGACCCTAAGTGCAACAATCATAATAATAACTTTAACAAAAAACATCCGACAGGTGCTCATTTGCTTGGCGACACATCAGTGCAACTGGTGTGCGACTCAAAGCATTTGTCCGGGGACTTGAAAGGAAGAAAATTTCTCTGCTTCTTGATTCCATCCGTGGTAGATGTAGTTGATTTTCTTCTCAGTAAGTACAGGCAGTCAATTTCGTTTTCAATAATCTTTCTTAAGAAAGTAGCCGATGGATATCCCCGTTTGCTAGCCAAAGTTCCAACACGTATCTACATACCTAATATTATCCAAGTTAGCACCTCTTGGTGTATAGTTTCCAGTTGCTTTATAAGACATGAGTAGTCGTTCTAGGTTTTGGCAATAGTCATTATAAATGGGATAGCATATAATGCCTGCGTATCCAAAATTTACATAACAAGGGCGAAATATTATATTTGGATAAGATTTGTGTCACTAAATGCCCTTGTGTCCCTGATGACAAATCCCAGCGCCCTCGAGATGCCGATCTGCAGAGCTCGTTAATATGGACTACAAAGTTTAAATAAGAATCAAATGTTACTACAAAATCACAAATTGTATCACCAGATACCAAAGGAATGTCATGCACTTAGTAAGTGTGTACATGATATGTATTCTTTCTGGTATACCTAGCTTTAGAACACTTGCTAATATTAATCTTCAATTTGTTGTTGTTGAGATTGTATTTGTCTGGATCAGTGCAGCATCTTCAGGTGATGAAATCACAGAGTAAACTATTACATCATCTACGTATGCCAGGGCTGGACCAGTTGGCGATTTCAAGAGATTATCCATATTCAATAAATACAATGGCGGACCGAGGTTTGAGTCCTGTGGGACACCTGAAGTGACTTCAGAGGTATAGAAATGGAAACTGTTGCGACTCTATTCTGCAGATAAGTTTTCATCAAGTTGACAAAAGCTGGTGAGAAACCAAATGCCTTTGTGGGGTCAAGTAACAAGCCTGCTCCCGTGCATTTCTAGTCTACAGCTGGTGAATTTATAAATGCCAGTAGAAGTGCTTTTACCCAGGAGAAATTTGTGTTGGCCCAGGCTAAATAGATTATTATAACGAAAAATGAGTAAATCAGCTCAACATGGCGGACAGATTCATATTAGGGTTGCCACCTTTTATATATGTTTCAGCGAGAACAATAGCAGGCTAAAATTAATAAAATGATGATTGATTATTCTCATTCATTCAGTTCTGGGACCTTTTTTCGTTTTCTATATTGTCTATATCCTATTTGTATGCCTAATATCTTTTTTTTGTTCTATATGAATAAGCTTTTGCGAGGATTACTCTTGTCAAACAAGGACGAGGGGCACAGTCTCAAAACGAGGATAATCCTCGCGAAACGAGGACAGGTGATAATCCTAATGTGTACCTACACCAATACATTTACAAATACATTTTTCGCCACAATTTCCAACTAATTCGTAAATAAAAAGAGACAATGGAAATTTTAAAAGCATGAGTTCAAGAGTGGCGAAGAGTAAAATTTAAATCAACGCATTGTGTACCAGAAAAAGATTGGAATTGTTGGGAGCAAAAATAAAAGAGGGCATTATAATAAATGCAAGGGCAAATTAAAAAAAATGATTGATTGTCATATCGAAGATAGGCATGTATGTTTCAAAACATGATAAACAAAAACAAAGTTTACTGCTTCAACTTTGCGGAAAGAAACTACCGATATGAATAGTTTTATTAGAAGATAGAACACGATAAGTAATGTGTAATTTAGCTATTATTGAATAGATGGCGCTGTACTGTGTGGTGCACGGTACACGTGGTTGTGTAAAAGTAGAAGAAGAAATATACTAGAAGTTCTGGCGATTAAGTAACATATCACACAAGTATAAACTGTGACAAGAAAACGAAAACTTAAAAACTTAACTTAAACTTAAAAAATAAAGAGCTAAGAGCCGTCTAGCCAGAGACCTGCACAGTTTAATAAAGCTAATTTTCTACTTACGTCCTCTCGAATCAACCTGAAACCGAAGGTCAATTGACTTGTGATGACTTGGACTGTATTATAGAGAAATAAGAAATAGAAATTAAAATAATAAATAAGAAATTATTAAACTGGGAATATGCCTTATTAATTTCAATTATTTTCCTCTTTTTTCATAGAAAAGAAATATCCTTGTTAAACCACACACATATCTTTTTTTCTTAGCCTTTAATAAATATTTCTATACTACTACTTAAAAAAGTAATTTGTTTCAGGAAAAGATAGGTAAAAAATAAAAATGATCTGATTCCTTACAGATTTTTCTAATAATATTCAGGCGACTGGTTTCGTCGTGGGGAGATATTGCTTTTACAAAAGAGAACAATCAGAATAATTTCAAACATCAAGAATAGAGATTCTTGCAAACCTTTTCTCAAATTTCGAATTTTAACGATTACTAATCAATATATTTTACAATGTCTGATCTATTGCAGGAATAACTTGGACTCTTATTATCGCCAGACGGTGTACGATACCAGGAATAAACTATATCCTAACCCACTATTTAGACTAACCAAAAACATAAACTCATTTAGATATATTTTTTTAAAACTATGTTTTTCTTTCTTGAGATAGCGACTTTTTTGCACAATTTAATGAAAAATTTACCAATTAAACCATTTTTTTGACGTTTCGACAATTTTTTTTTTATTGTCTTCTTCAGAAAATGCCTTTCACATTAAACATTTAACAAAACAACACAAACAATTTAAAATTTATATTTTTTTAAAATTGATAACAAAGCACCTTCGGTACATTTGAATTCAGTATGCTACACACACATGTTAGTAAAGTACGTTGACAAATAACTTTGTTATTAATTTAAAAAAAAAATGTAAATTTTAATGTTAAATTTTAAAATGTTTGTGTTGTTTTGTTAAATGTTTAATGTAAAAGGCATTTTCTGAAGAAGACAATAAAAAGAAATTGTCGAAACGTCAAAAAAATTGTTTAGTTAGTAAATTTTTCATTAAATTGTGCAAAAAAGCCACTATCTCAAGAAAGAAAACATAATTTACACTATCGGCTAAGAATAAATTTTCATCAAAACAATTTCTTTAAAACTATATAATTTACTTCCTATTAAATGGAAAGATCTTAATGACATAATGTTCCAAAAAGTAATTAAAACTTATTTAATTGATAATTCTTACTATGAAATACAAGAATGCATTAATAATATAACTACTGTAGGTGTGGAATAGCCTGTGTCCCTGGCTCCGGACCTGTACTTGTATCTTTGCTTGTTGTTAATGTTTAATGTTCTTTGTCAATTCAACTCTGACATGTGCACACGATTTTTTTTATCACGCACGAATAAAACTATCTATCTATCTATCTATCTATCTATCTATCTATCTATGAATGAAGCAATCAAGTATTGTGATCAAAAAACTGTCGTGAATTCCAGCACTTATTTGAATTAAGATACATATTTTAGTGGAAATAATTATTTTAATGGAAATTATTATTGGAATAGGAATAAATGTTTGAATAACGAATGAAATATAACTAACAATTTATTATTGAACGATGTTATCTATCATGTCTGAATAACAAGAGGGGAGTTATTCATTTATTTTTATTATTACTCTATAGTTATTTGTATCACTAGGCTAGAAACTACAGTTTTGCGAGTAAGAGTACGGTTTGTGCCAAGTACGAATACTCGCAAGCCGTGTGATACACAATGTTTTTTGGGCCGATAAATCTTAATTTTGAATTGAAAATAGAAAAGAAATTTTGACACTAGGGAGTTGACAGTACAAGTTGGCACACATGTCACATGCCTTAGTGTTTTTAACGTTTCCGAGAATAAATCTTTTTCTGTAATTTTCTATCTAGTTTAATATCTATTTATCAATAATAAGTGCAATGAAGACACCAGTTAAACTTAGCATGGTTGAACAGTAGCTTAATGACAATTTATTACACGTTTGTCATGTGGAATCTGGTGTGGTCAACCTTTAGTGACATTTTTGCCGTTTTGAAGTACTGCAAAATGAGTGTTTCTGGACGGACGCCCAAAAAATAACTTTTTCCCAACCCTGCAACGTATATGTATAGTATATACGAACTCATATACGTACACTGGATCAAATAAGTCTCCATACAATCGATAAGATTTGCAATTTACAGTTTTAACTTAGTTTATGCCATATATATCGAGAAAAAAATGTTGCAGAAGGCATTTAAGAAGTTCATAGGCACATGTTTCACACAAAAGCAACATTTTAATCTACCAATTACGTATAAAAGAAATATATATAATAAAATGATATAAATTCAAACACAAAAAAGTTTCCATACATGTCTAAATAAACACATGGTTTCCCGCTTATAATTCGGGGGTTTATATTTTTGAAATATTTCAGTCCATTTCCAACTTTATAATGTCTAGAAAATAATAATTCACCACTTACAGGTCTTGAAGTCCTTGGAGGGTGCTGGAACACGCCGAGCCGCTGAGAAGTGTTGTCCGAATGGTCACCCACCAACAACCAGTACCGCGTATTGCTGCTTGACTCGCAAGATTAGCAATAATGCACCCTGCCTTCTCAGCGGCGCTGTCGGCCTTGAAAATGTTATTTAATTTAAATATTGACATTGGCCGCGTTTAGAATAAGTAATTGCTCGCAAGCGGTTTAGGAACTGTTAACAATTCGTCTCAAAAACACAACGCTACATCAAGAAGTGATCGCCATTTTGTGTAGGGGATACAGTTACTGATATGTACTCTGAACGCGGCCATTGCACAGTGCGGTGCGATATTTATTGTATTAAGATGGAGGTACCACAATCAATTCGAAAATTAATTGTTAGTTTAAGACAACATCAGGAGCAGTCATTAGAAAAAATAGCAAAAACCATAAATAAATCTCATGCCACACTACAATATATATGCTAAATAGATACAAAGAGTTACAAACATGTGAAAATAGACCACGTTCGGGTAAGCCCGCAAAACTAATGGAGAAAATCCAAAAATAAGTGCGCCTCTTCTGGCACAAATGTTAGAACATGAATATGGGCTACAAGTAGTACCTGAAACGGTAAGAAATATTATGCAAAACGCGGGTTTTCACGGGCGAGTTCCTAGGACCGTTTATCAGTAAAAAGAACAAGACGCTTCGAGTTTACATGTAATCTGCACATGTGACGAACTGAAGGTACTCAGGCAGAAATATTTGGGGAGAGATCTATTGGAGACCTCGAAGGTTCTCAAGTTCCCACTGGGAAAGATACTGGGCTTTATAGAGAACACCAAGCTGGTCGAGTAGAAGTAGGAGACTTAATAGGGATGGTACAATGAGCACCTAGCTCAAGTGCCCGGACTTTAGGTGCCCACCCTAACTTAATGAATGAATGAATGAATGAATGAATGAATGAATGAAGATGCTTCGTTTTGAATTTGCAAAAATGCATGTCAACAAACTTTTGTCATTTTGGGAGTCAGTAATATTCAGTGACGAATCGAAATTCAACGTTTTTGGATCAGATGAAAGACTGATGGTTTACTATAAACTGACTGTATGGAGACTTTTTTGTATTTGAATTGATATCTGTTGATTATAAATGTATAATAATAATATAATAAATTTTCTTTTTATTTGTTATTAATAGAATAAAATGTTACCTTTGCATGTAATCATGTACCTGTGGACTTCCTAAATACTTTTTGCAATATTTCTTTCTCTATAGATATGACATTAACTAATTTAAAAGCGTAAATTGAAAGTCTTATCGAGTGTATGGAGACTTATTTGATCCAGTGTACACTGGGTCTCAAAACTCATGTCATGCCCTGAAGAGGCGATATCAAACTTTCTTCCTTATGGGAGTGCTCTTAATTACCGCCGATAGACCTTTTTTACATGCGTACGTATTATAACGCATTTTCAAGTGGAGAATTTGGTCCTAAAATAACATCATTTCAAACGCGTCACGGTCGCTGCTAGCTGATACGAACGGTTAAGTTAGGAAAGGTTTCGATGCCTACGGATTGAATCTTAATTGGTAACGTATTTTCTGACGAAAGTATGTTTGTTACCTATATCGATATGCTTAAAGTGTTATATAGGCATAAAACATATCGCATATACTGGAGATACATACAGGAGGAGATGTTAACGACATTAGTTGCGTGATTGTGTTATTTCTGAATGTTTATTTATGTTATATTTACAGCTACCGTAATTATTTTCACTGTATTTTCTTATTATAACTAAAGATTTATTTCCTTCAAATGAAAGGATTAATATCTCTCTTATTTCAGTAGCAAAAGAGGTGATCCTCTATTTTATAAATGTATCTAATGTAAACTATCCATTGTTCAAAATTCGATGTTTTTTTTGCATAGAAAGTGAAGAAAATTGTTGCATATGTCGTTTCATTACCCGAATAGAAAATATTGTAAGTTTCTCTTAATGTTTAATTTGAATAAAAGAAAATGCTACCTATACGATACCGGAACTTCGAGCTTATCTTAATTTGACACAGCCATCTTTAGAAAAACTTTTTGTTAGAGATCTTTATAGTTTTTTTATTTATACTAACAATAATTTCCTTTGTAGGTCTGTCCACTTGCGTAGTCCTCTTTGAAATAGTTCCAAATATTGTGTGATTATTTATATTTTGTGTACTTTATCTTTTATATACCGAGTATTATATAGTTAGGTACTTTATTGTTTATTCAACCTTGTGGAATTGTAACGACTCCATTAGATAATGTATTTTTTGTGATGAAACTTTGGTTGAATTAAGAACTTTTAACTAAACCGACAAATATTTACCTATTTTTGGACTCTGAAATGGGTACTTGTTTCTGTAATTCGCTTATCTTTACTTCCCTTATGAGTATACCTTTCTCACCATCTATTTACTATCCCTATCTACTATCTGTGACGGGTTTGGCGACCGCAAAGCGTCTTCACACACTTAAAATGCTAAAAATATCGGGTGTGAATATTTTTTTCTTGTTAAAAATATACTTTCCCTATAATAAAATTATGTGGACGTAAAAGGGAAGATCTAAGATATGGTAAATATACACCTAACTGTGACTCCAACGTGTACACAACGCTTATACTAACTATATCTCAAAAATAAACATTATTTGAAAATACTTATTAAATTATAGAATCACAATTAAATAGAAGATTATTATAAATCTTCTATTTAATTGTGATTCTGTTGAAAGTGTATTGTTTGCGTACATTTATTAATTATGCCTAGAAGAGCTCATCAAAAAGATTCAACATTAGAAACTAGAGGTCAATTCTCCTGAAGAAGGAATAAATATTTTCAATTACTTACGACTAGAAACCACCACTTCTTCTAAGGACTTAATTTGACTTGCTATTACATACATAGCACATGTTTCAGTAATATACCGAATTTATTAATTTACTACAATCAATATGATTTAATAAACTCGTGAAATACAAATGCTTACTATCGTTAAGAGAACAATTTCTCTATTTTTACAACTGCAAATAAGATTACTCTACATTGCATAATGAGGTATAAGTTATACCTCATCGGAGAACAGGTTATACCATATAACCTGTTCTCGGAATTCCTTTTTAGAATTTTTGAAAAAAATAGAAATTTTCCAGCTTGTAGGGATGTTATATTTAACTAAAATCTGTATCCATTCAATGAAAATTTCATACCATTTCTAATATACAGGATATTATCAGCTTTCTTTTTTTAATGCAAGGTTTTACATCTCATAGTGATAAATTACTCGCACTCTTAACCACCAAACTTGTTAAAATCAACCAAAAACATGGCTCAAATTACTATTACAAAAAGTTTAAACGTTTCTAATATCTATCCAAATGTTATTTATTTGATGTTCAATCTTAAAATGAATATTATTTCCTGGAAATTGTCGGTCATGGTATAGAAAAAATAAATTTTTCTATAAAATATGTTTATTTATTCACGATATTTCGTCAGTTTGGTATATTGAACGTTAAAGTTCTGTTGAGAAACCCACGTTTTCCATTTAAAAATAATTCATTCTAGATAATTGAAAATTTATTGTTTTTCAATATATTTAATATTTTTATTATATTTTATGGTAACTAAATAACATACCAGTTACGAATATTACGGGAAACAAGGTACACAAGTAGTATAGTATAATAAATAAATAGTTAAAATAACAATAACTCTAAAAAAAGAGGTATCAATTCAACACGCATCGGATACGCATACAAGCAACGGCTCTACATACGATCGGCGATAACGACGCCGGCGTGTCTTCAAGTAGTCGCGGATAGCAGGCCAAACATTAAAACCATCAAACGCCTTTCTTAACATCCCGCTGCAAATATTTAAAGTATCCTAGTACCTATCGTCAAGTGTGTATGGGTTGTAGCCTTTATTTCATTTAGGTGTAAAACTGAGCAGAGTGTGCTATACAAAAAAGTATTTATAAAAAAAGATCGTAAATTTAACCGCGTTTAGGATTTGTTATTTTAGGGAAGGAAATATTTAGATTCTCGACATCGGTCGAAGCAACAACGTACAAGCCACTCCCATAAGAAAAAAAGTATTGATATCGCCTCCTAGGGCATGGCATTACTTTTGAGACCCACTGTACATTAGAGGTTACTATAGAGAAATTTCAGCTGGGTCAGTAATAAATTAATATACAGATTCCTGCCATGCCGAAGAGCGATACCTATGTCCCTACGATATTGTCACCATTATCCCAAGCATGAATGCGCGACGCGTTTTGGTATTTCCGTATTATGGTACATGCTATAACCTACTAACATTCGGAACATGCATACAGGTGCTTCGCTAAAGTAATATTGCACATACTGACATAGAATAGCTGGTTTATTGCATCCCATGCGCTATTGTATATCACGGAGAACATTATCTTTCTACATTGTGTGAGCTTCGACCAAATAAATATTAATTCAGAACCAATTTCTTTATTCGATGTTATTATGATCCTAATAAATATTTTTTTTTAAGTGGGGCAACCGTGAAACACACTCTTAATCAACATGACAAAGTCCCTCGACGTCCACTAGCTTTAGATTTTGTCAAACACGATTGGTAATTCAATAGCTTCCCCCAAAACACAATACCGTTGTGTACTCAATCCTCAATCGATATAGAAAGTCGTACGGTCATTCGATATACGGACAATTGGCTCTCCACCGCACTACAAAAGCGACAGGGTGATGTTGAAATATCGCCATTCACTCGAACGCGATCGAATCTACACTCGGAGTTTGTACATAATTCGCTAAACGTGCACAAGCGAACCGGGCTAATGATCTAACATTTATCCGGATACTAGAGGGCATTCAGATCGGTGGAAACGAGCGCGCATTGTCTTCGGCTGCGCATAAATGCACGGCATTAGAAGGAGTCTTTCCCTCTAGCGAACGGACGGAGCTAATTGATTCGTGGCAATTTGTAAATGACTCATTGTCAAGTCGAGGGCAAACTGTTATTTGGCTTTGTTTGTGTTGCTATCTGGAGGCGAAACGGGTGCAATGTATTGTGATTTCGGGGAACTAGTGGAATGATTAATTCAGCGAGCTCTAATACGGGAATATATTAACATAACGTAAAATTTGGTTCACGCACGCCTAACCCCCACTCCTGACTGCATGAAATATCCCGAGTTTATTTAAAGTCCTCAGCATTGACAATCTATTATCAATGAATGATTTTCAGCCCTTTCAACAAAGCAAATGACACACGCACAGTGGTTCAGAACGCGAAAAACGCGATCGAAATTGTTTACTCTTTAGTTTTAACAAATTTTACAGGAAAAGTTGAGTAACCTTATATTTTTGGGTATGCTGAATCTGAAATTATGCATAAAAAATCCGTATTTGTAAAACCTACCCTAAAATACAACCCTTAAATGCGAAAAATTGATATCACTTAATACAAGTACGAAGAATAGTTTTTATACAAATTATACAGTTTAGTTTGCAAATTCCAAGTATTTGTTTGTCAAAAGCAACCCTTAATGCATTGATTTTGACATGTTCAGTAGTTTGTACTTGGTTAATAAAAAGAAACCCTTAAAAAAATTAAGTCTTTTTGCTTCAGTAAAATATTTTTATACATGAGCAGCAACACCCTTAATCCAAACCAAAATTGAAAAGAATTACATTTTATATTTTGTGAATAATTAATCAGAATCGGAAAAATATTCAGATGACATATCCAGTGCAGTATCATCTTCCCCAATAACATTTACTAACTCTAAAATATCCGAATCAAATTGCCGTTTTCTAGAATTAGTTAAATGTTGTAAACTTAAATATGGATCAGAACTTAATATTAATCGATAAACAAGTCCTCATTTGTATGCTCCCTTGATGATTTTCTCGTAAAATGTGTACGAAATTTTTTCACATCTTTGTTTTTTGCTTCCTATGCTTTTTCTGACAATTCACCAATGGGTAAAATTGCGTTATTAATGACCGAAGCCCCATGAAACAAAATTTTATGTACTCAAGTATGCATATAATACCAATTGTACAATTCAACGTATTTTTGTGCTGTATATAAACAATCTAAAGGTGACATGGCATTTTGTTCTTGTTCGAGACTCCTCCATTTTTCCATTATACGTTTGCCTCTAGTTGGTGTAGTTGAAGTACTTTCAATTATCAAATCGGCAGTACTTTTATCTCGACTTTCTTGTACTTTCATTGCAGTAGCATGTACAAGTTCCTCCACGGAAGTACTTTTTCTGAGCTCCTCGGTTGACGCCTTTTTATAACAACAGAACTTTCAGCAAAACTCTTTAAAGGACGACCTCGACAACCCGAAGTTGATGGTCGATCGCATTGAACAGATTCAGGAAAAATAATTTCTTCTTGTAGCCAAACATTATGCTTTTCAATAAAAACACTTGATGTTCTATTGGACGATTTCCTATATTGAAAATATCTTGGAAAAAAAACATGTGTTCAAGCCATACAAAATATTTTTACTTGATTTATCGTCTTCGGCAAGCCCGTATGTATCAAGTATAAACCGATACATTGCTCGCTTTTTACTTTCAGTCGATTTATCGTCATTCTTCATAGCGACTTCGTGTAATACCAATCGACTTATTTTCTTCGCCTCCATTATGTTACAACTTTTCAAAAAAACGATTGCCACAAAAACACAATCTTTTACAACCACTCTAACGTCAGAAATTTCGAAAATAGCGCACAGAATAATCTGCATAAAGTTTCGACTCAAAGTTGAGTTTCAACTGATCGGGTACCAAGTGGGGTTTTCTTTTATATGTTTTGAATAGGCAAGTATTGGCAGCCAATTTTCTTGAATTTACAAAGCCAAATAGCTAATGTACCCATAAATGAGGTAATTTCCGTGTAGGGTTGTGTAGAACTAAACTTAATCCTCTACTTAAGGCATATTTTTATAATCGATTACCTGTTACAAACAATTAATTTTCTTGTACCATGTAAACATTATGCAATAATAAGTAAGGCGACTTAATAATACACTTAGCAATGTATAACAACATTATAATGACATCAATAAATAAGAGCATTTGCTTGTGGTACAGTCTTTTTAATTACACCCTAATTTCTATACGTAGAAACGTCTCAATTTTACTGAAGTTTGAAAGCAAATATAGAAAAACTTGTAAATAAGAGGCATATTATTTACATCATCAAATAGAGCAACTATTCAAGATTAAATTACTGCAATTTTAACTTTGTACGAAAAAGTTGAAAATATGATTTTCAATCGCGTTTTTCGCGTTCTGAACCACTGTGACACGTGATATGTACATCACTCTTGATGTCACTTTGGAAAATTTTGAATTTTACTCTTGAATAAAATCAGTGTTTGAGCATGTACTTGTGCCAAAAACACAGAAGATATCGTTGGCGTATCTAACTCAAGGCATGCTAAATTTCAAAGTTATCCCTGAAGAGGTTAGCTGTAAGGGGACACAAGCTGTTACACACTGCCATTCTTTCGAGTTGTTGGTAAAGAATGCTTCACCATTTACTTCACCATCGACAAACATGTTATGCTTCCTAGAATTTTTCTAATTAAAGGCGTAAATACCAAAAATTATTCAAATGTAACGTATTTGTACTGTAACCTTTTACACCGATCCTTTCAATTGTAAGTAAACCAAAATAATATCAACCATACTCACTGGGAAGCAGTAAACTTGGATCAAACGAAATTAATAATCCCAGAATTTTTCTAATTAAAGGTGTAAATGCCAAAAGTTATCCAAATCCAACGTATTTGTAATGTAACGTTTTGCACTGATCCTTTCAATTGTAAGTAAACCAAGGTAATATCAACCATGATACAAGAATATAAGGTATGCTCTTGCGCATCTAGATGTGACGTATTTGAGGGCCATACGGTTCTACCAATCCAAGAATTTAATAGATATTACCAACGTAAAGAAAATTAACTCCCATTCTTTTTTAAATCTATCCTCTTAAAATCAATAAAACTGTTTTTTTGCATCAATCAAATTTGCATTGAAAGAAAATTTTAGATAATTCACATTTTTAAATGTAATTTTCAATTGAATGTAAAATCGTTATTGCTTTGTGATGAGCGATTCTGTTGATGTAAAGTATTTTTTCCCTTTTGTATAACATTTTATGTTAGCTTATTTTAGTGCAATGAAGCAAATAAAGCATTACAATAGTTACAAGCTTTACTTTAATTGGACATACACTTCTTCAGCTCTTACCTTCATACTTTGTACTTACACGTACTAAAATTTCACAAATTGTAAGTGGTTCATATTTTTTTTTAATGGCAAATGAAATATCTATTAGTCTGGTACAAACATTAATGCAGACAGTGTTGGAATAAAAAAAATGCAGATAAAAAAAAGAAAAATTAATTAATGATTCTAAGTGCAGTGTTTTATTTTTCTTTTTTTACAAATTCTTCTTATTCTACTCCCTCAAACGAATGAAAGCCACTCAAGAAATTTCCACTACAACGTTTATAAACAGTTTATCCACACAAAACCTAAAACGAATTTATAACACGTAACTAAAATCACTATACACGTAAATCGAAACTACTACAAGCATAAGAGGACACAAAACATTAAATAAAAACTAAATAAAGTGTTCTAATCGATGTAAAAATAAACTGAAACTTGTTAAAATAAATATAGTAATTTGGTAAATACATCAACAACAATGGCGACAGCCGAGTGATGACGTATCTGAGGGCCAATGCGCGAAAAAGACGAGTTTTGGTTTTCAGATGAGCATACCTTATTTTCTTGTATCATGATATCAACCATACTCACTGGGAAACAGTGAACTCAGATCAAACGAAATTCATACTTCACTACGCTTATGAATTGTCTACTGTGTATGTAAATAGTTGAGTTTGTCGTAAAACCGTTTAGACAGCAAGTAAGTTGGACTATTGGTATTGGATCCAATGGATTTCATATTTTTTCTTGACTTGAGTATCTTAAGGAAACAACAAATTCTAGGTAAAACTGGAGTTAATACCATTAATTAAGTTAAGTTCTCATTAATTATAATGATAAAGTCTAAACCGTGTAAACATTAATGCAAATGAGAATGAAATAATCTTGAAGTTGACAGCTAAGATACCCACAGATACAAACTAAAAATACAATGTAAGTTGGTGTTTGGGTCACGTCCACCGTTTTAACACCAAGTCACCCTGCAATTTCGATGATTCCGTACTCACTGCAATTAGCACATCTTTCTCTCTAGAAGATGCCGCTTACTTTCTATAAACGTTAAAATTATCAAAGTTGTTATTATGCTAGACTTAAAAACGCTATACTGGTGATTGTAAATTTACCGATTTTTTCATTTGAAAATGAAAATACCGCTTTACCGGTAAATTACCGGTAATTTTTTTTTTCATGTGTGACATTAATAGGGATTCCCCAAGAAAATAGGGTTAGAAGTTACGCTAGAATAATACATATTTTACATTGTGTAATAAATATTTGTATTTAATTATTTTAAACAGTTGTAAGAAGTAAAACAAAATATTTAAGGTTCAAATTTTAATGTTATTTTACAACATTAACATGTTGCATTAATGTTCTCTCATAATTTGGTGTATTCAAAATTGCTATTAATTTAAATACGTGAAACGTTGTTCTTTTATATTATTTTTAAATATTAAAAAATGAGACATTTACTTACTGTTTAAGAAAAAACGATTTTAAATTTTTAAAAATCTTAAAAAGCTCTAGAGCAAAAATCACATGTGCTAACTCAACTTTTTTCGAGAGATAAGTAAAATCCACACAAAAAACCATAAAATGAGGTGGGGTGTTTTGCTTCCTACCGTCATAGCAACCGTCCTAGCAACAAATAAACATTAATCTCGCTTTTCTTTGCGTTGCTTTTCGTTATCCATCTTGTTTCCATTCTTATTTTCTTTTAATTTCTACACAACCTTTTTCAATTTTTTGCTTTTTTTGTTGAGAATTTTTTAATTCCTTCTCTTTCTGACTAACTCGGTAGAATGGAGGTTATTCGTTTCTAATCAAAAGTTTTTTTCAGTTTCTTTTCTATATTCTCTATTCTAGGGCATTACAGCGGTTCTCAATCTGAAGAAAGTTTAAATTAAAATTAAAGAAAAAACATCTCCCATAAAATTAATAAGTGCGTATATTGTTACTTACACTTACCTGTTTTTTTTTTATTTTCATGTCCCTTTAGACCTTTAAATACATATCTATAAACACAATATTTCGTAGATAAAAATTTCTGGTATAGATTTTTCATTTACCGAATTACCGGTAAATTTTTGTAATTTACCGGTAAATTTACCGAACGTTTTTTGGTCAATTTACCGGTTAAATCCTTAGTCAATCCTTACGCTATACTCATCGTAAATGCTTCGAATCCTTTGTTACCGAAGATTACATCATTTCTGAAAATACATTCTTCATATTAGTTTACACATCTGTACATTTGGCTTACCCTGCAGATACAGTTCCTTGCCATCAACTGTCTGTAGTTTTCCTCTACGCACTTCGTTTTGCATTACTTTTTGGGGTTGAGCTACCTAACAGCAAAAGTAACTTAAGATGTTATTTTGCCCCAAATTGCAATAGATTACGACCCATCGATCCATAGTGAACTCTCATCAGTAAACAAGTCAGGTACACAACACTTCTGCACCACTATTTGCCGACTGGCATAGCACTTCTGTGCGATTCCTTCTCTCAGAGATTTCTTTATCTATCTTTTTGGTTGGAGTTATTTTAAAGTTTGAGCAATGGATAAGGGGACATACTTTGTACGAATATATGACTGTTTTTATTCCTGACCCAGACAGATAAAAAGTCGTCACCGCTCAAAGAATTAATTTCTTTTTCTTTTCTCTCTCGGCTCAAGCCTTCCTGTCGGCATTCTTTTGTTTTTGTATTTATTTTTAACAATAAACAATCTGTAATAAAATTATAGTTTATACAAGCTTGGTAAGCTTGTTCGAGTAATTTGTAATCATGAAAATAAAGAAGTTAAAATAATGGTGTACTTTCTCGCATATTTTTTTTCGTGTTGTTTTATTCTACACAAAATTTAATTTGCCTTTTTTTTATTACCGAAATTACTTATAGCAAATTCAGCCAGGTCTCAAATAAAATTACTTTCTACAAAAACCATTTTATTCATGTAAGTGTACAATATCACACCCATATTTACAAGGGTAGACATGGATATTAAAACATTTAACATATAGTTTGCCTATGGTCTAACAAACTATTTCTTATCCCGTTTAAGAGCGTTCTCCTAATGAGGCTACAATTTCAGACTGAATGAAGTCAACAGTGGAAATTCATGCAAATGCGCTGCAACTGAACTCGAAACTTTCTTGGAGAACTAATAGAGGACAAGATGAGAATTGTAGAATTCCGCCGCTTTTGATAGTAAGACATGCATATGTAGGATTGCTAAAATTGGACGAAACTACAGTACAAAAGATTTTATCGGATCGTCATTAGGATTTTAATGAATAGCAAAACTTTCTTTCTGCTTGGGAAATATTTAGCAAAAGTGAAGTAGTTAAGGGAAATTATCCAGTTCGCCAATAATTTAATAATATGTTTCCCTGTGGATGTTTGCAACTAGAAAACAAAAGATATGCACTACATGTTCTAGAGAAAAATAATTTTTTAAACAATGGGAACTATATAAATGGAATACGAGGCACTGTTCTTGTAACATGGAATAGAATAGAATATATATTCATTTCATTATATGTATGAAATATGTCAAAATAGAAAGAAAAGAAATAAATTCTGTATGTATATAAATATTAATTGCAGAGAACCAGTTGGTTTGATAAACTCTAAAAAAAAATCATTTTTTTTTAATTTTATAGAGAATGTACCTACTCAAATTGCTGCTAAACCAGTTCTACTTCAAAAACAATACCATACTTCATAATTGCTCACATGGTTCCAACTTTTACTCTAGAAATAAGTGTCAATGTTCGATACCTATTGATACAGATAACTTTAGATTATTTTTGTATTTTTACGGAGCAGTCATCAAAATTACGTGTCGACTTAAAAGCTCCCTTAGCGGGTCTCTCCGTGCGCACCACGTGACTCTCTCTGAGTACGCCGGTACGAGAGGAATATGATTAGATGAAAGAACAACTAAAAACGATGCTGAGCAAAAGAAAAGAAACACTACATTGCAAAGAATGAACTTATTAAAGATAAAAAGCGATTCCAAAACTCTAATTGAAAAGTAAAAAAGAACAGTTAAGCTACCATCCTAGCTCAACTACACGCCAGAGGATGACTCTAGTAGTACTAACAATGAATAAAAATAGAATAGAAAGATGAAAATTCAAACGTTACAACCTGCGCCAAACTGTACAAGTCTCCGCCTAGTTGATTGAAGTAATTCTCTGGGTTAATATCCGGCTTGCCAAAAATTACCTTCTTTTAATAAATTAATCTTCTTGCGACCAGAACGCACCGTAACAGATCTGTTTACAGGCCAGTGTACACTGAAAAAACACCTACAGAAAATTGGGATTAAGACTGGGGATACCAACTGCAGTAGATGATTCATGCTAAGCTGCAGTAGTTCTTTCCTTCTTCTGCTTTGATGATCTCTTAATAAAGGTCTTTCCAGGAATTTGCCTGGTTGTTTTATCCCAATGTTCTTTGTGTTTTTCTTCTACCCTTAACTTCTAACCTGCTCTCGTACTGTGTTTTGGACATTCCTTAAACATAGAAGCATAGCATAGCATAGAACAACCTATGCCTATATATGAAACTTTTCCTTACCAACTCATCAGCTTTTTCGTTTCCTTCGATTGCCGAATGTTGGGCACCTACAGCAAAGTAACCTTATTGCGGCCTATCAGGATATTTAGTTCTCGAATACATTTCCAAACCAATCTCAATGGTTTGCGATAGTAATCTTCAATAAATCCTAAACTTCGGTCTGAATTTCACTCCCTTGACTAATTTTGTTTCCTCTACTACTTTATCTACAAAGCATAGGGGAAAAGTGTGAACAATGTTACAGTTTTTTCTTTTTGATTTTTTTTAACTTTTGGAAATTTATGAAAAAAAAAGAAATATGGACAATACACTAATGTGTTGCTTAGATTTTGAAATAAATATTTTTTCAGTAGAAACAAAAATGTGGCAAGTATTGATATAGAACAATAACTCTAACGCTTTAACACTCTTCCCAGCTATATGGGTACAGTGTTACAGTACTCACGAATTAAGAAAAGTGCATGAACATCAGAAATAAAATTACTAATGCGGTAAAATTTTAACATAAAAATCATTTATATTTATTAAACTGTGTTTTCAGCTTTACATTAATAAAGTTGAAAACACAGTTAATTAAAGAAATTTTTCGTAACATGACTCAAATGTCATCTTTAGTTTTTCTTCGTTGCAATGAAAGATAATACAGTATCTTTTGAGAAAGTGTAACACTGTTCCTACTATCCACAAAAACATTTTGCTACACTGCTACACTTATTTTTAAAGTTATGTCATGTGCACTAAACTGAAAAAATGATTTCTGGATTACTTTTGAAATAACCGCCTGCAATTGGTCAATACATTGAAATTAGCTTTATTAGCGCCTTTGCGTTATAAGCCATCCCATAACAAATCAGTTTCCAATCGAACTTCTGCGATCGAAATCTGCCAAAAACATTGTTTACTGCATCTTCTAATTTCAAACTCTGTGTTTTGTTTGAGCAGCCATTTCGTTTATCTTCATTTTTAAAGTTCATAATAAAATATTATCATTATATCGACTATTGAAATATTCGGGAACTTCAATAAATATCCATATATAAGTGGAGATAGACATTAAATGGAGCTGTCTGTTAAGAAAGGTTACACTGTATAGAACTTCAATGGTTAGTGCCTCAAAACCTCATTTGTAATTGTTTTTCTTTTTCTTTTTGAAGTTGTTCCTGAAAATTAAATAGATACGTGATTTCTAAATGGATTTTGTTTTAATATCATTGCCATTAAATTAAATTAACAAAAACCTTTCAAGGCAATTACTTATCTTTAATTGATTAACTTTTAGAGAATATACTAACAACTTAGCACCAGTAAACTTTGCACAAACAAGGAGGTAATAGAAAAATAAACTCCAAAACAATTTTCTAAATTAAATATCGCCCACACAACTTCCATCCCCCAAAAGGTCGTTCTCAAATCAATGTCTGCAGCTAACGTACTGGGGAATTTTCTGAAATTAGTTATCCGACATATTCTCTGAGATACGGTAATAATTGAATTACTTTAAGCTATACTCGAACCTTTGGCAAATTTGAAATTAATGGTGAGAATGCTAGCATCTTAGCATCTAGAAAGAGTATTAGTTTTGATTAGCAAACCCTTATATTGGGCTCCAGTAATACAAAACGTTGCCCGGATTACCAATATTTTATCACGATTTTTTTAAATCATCACATCTCGTAACTGACACAACTACATAATTATTATCAAAACAAAACAATCGACAAAATATCTCCATAGGGTGAGTTCACTTGCTATACAGGGTGATTCTCAATATACACGACAAACTTTAAGAGGTGATTCCTGAGGTTATTTTGATCATAAAAGTTCATATGAGTATATGTCCAAAACGGTTTGGTTTTAAAGTTATTGAATGTTTAATAGTAAATTATGAACTATGACTAACACAATATAATATCACAGGTGGTTCTTCAAAAACTATTGTGTTAAGAGGGAATTGTTTATTTGCCAATAGTTGTCAGAGTATTCATTCAGTTTATTGCCAGTTTCTATTTTCTAAAATGAATTACACGAATGCTGAGATGTGTGATATGCATTTCGTTTACGGTCTTGCCAATCGAAATTCGCGTGCTGCTAGACGTCTTTATGAAGAACGATACCCGAATCGTATCATCCCGCATAATTCAATCTTTGCCCGTCTTCAACAACGTCTTAGTGAAACGGGAAACTTAAAAAAAGAACGGACGACTGATAACGGGCACCCATCTACAGTGAGAACTCCACAAATTGAAGAAAGGGTACTCAATGAACTTCAGGAACATTCTACTACAAGCACCAGAAAAGTTGCGTTTGCTTTAACCATTAGTCAGGCCACAGTTTGGAGAATATTGAAAGATCAACTGTTGTATCCATATCTCATTCAATGGATGCAACACAAAATCGCACAAAATTCTGACTATTTGGCTCAAATATTCTTCACCGACGAGGCTACTTTCTCTAGAAACGCGATTATTAATTGTCATAATAATCACATATGAGTGCATGCCCGTCAGCAACATCAATTCTCCATCAATGTGTGGGCCAGAATTGTTGGAGATCACTTGATAGGTCCACGTTTTTTACCGATGCGGTTAAATGATGAGGTATACCGCAATTTTCTTGAAGAGGAGCTACACCTACTGCTGGAAGAAGTTCCGCTGCAATTAAGATTATAAATGTATTTTATGCATGACGGTGCTCCAGCGCATTTTAGTTTAGTTGCTCGCGAGTTTTTGGGCAATACGTATCCAGATCGGTGGATAGGACGGGGAGGTCCACAACCGTGGCCTCTCGGTCTCTAGACTTAAATTCTTTGGACTTTTTTCTCTGGGGTCACCTTAAATCATTAGTTTATACGACTCCCATTGAAAATGTCGATGAACTGAGAAATCGTATTATCGCAGCTTTTCAAACAATTCGAAATACGCCTGGTATTTTAGAACGGACTCGCCAGTCAATACGACGGAGGATAGAAGCTTGTATTGCAGTTGGGGGCGGTCATTTTCATCAGTTAGTATAAGCTAATTTTGTTTTACTAATTATTTTGTTAATTTATAAGAAAAACATTAATTATGTTAACTTACTATTAAACATTGTACAACTTTAGAACGAAGCGATTTTGGACATATGTTCTTATGAACTTTTATGATCAAAATAACCCCAGGAATCAGCGCTTAAAGTTTGTTGCATATATTTAGAATTATCCTGTATATGAACATCAAATTGTCAACATTAATTCTGACATATAAACACGTCAAAAAAGGTCACCTATAATTTCAGTTTTCAAAACCTGGGCGGTATGGAAACGCCGTAGCAATATAATATTACTTACGTAAAAGTTTGTCACATTATACTAAGTAGCGAGGGATACGAAAATTAATTCTACGTCTTTCCAAATGCTGACGCTTTTCGTATTCACAGCAGAAATGATAAGATTTCAAAGGCGTTTAAAGTCGCTGTCAACAGGTTTCGCCGCATAGATTAAAATTAATGTTCCGGATACGATGGTATACTCCATTATCTCTCTAGCTAACGGAGCAGTCACGCTCTAATAGTAACAAAGCCCGAGAAACATTTATCATTTATTGTTTCTATACGGATATGCATAATATACAATTAGTCATTTGCAGAGATCGACCAACGCGGTAATTCTAACCGAATTGGGTTGGCACAATAGCTTTCGAAGCGTGAAGTCAACGTATTGTATCAGATTTAAGAGAAATGGTTTTTGCTTTGAGCTTCCTCGGGTGTGACAGGGAGTTGGATATTTTGCTGCTAATTGTGTCAAATCTTATTCTCAAACGTATTGTGCTGTTATTAATATAGTGTTTTGTATATACAGGGCGTGTAGATATTCGTGAAGGTCTGCAGGTGACGACCTTCATTATTAAATTAGATAGATATATATATTGCTGTGTTTCACAAGAGGAAAACTATCAACCATATTGAAATGTGATTATTATTTTATGTACGCACCTGTTTGTAAGTCCAGTATAATTTGGATTAAATCGTATTAATAGTGATGGAAGTTGAATATAATTTATCGTCTGACAACTGTACGATAGCCTGGTATCCTAGGTTTCTATTTTAATTGAATGGGGTAGTGACTCAATGTAATTCGTTGAAAGAAAATATATGAAAATCCTTGGTTACGTGTTGTTGTTGTAAAAAGTCTTAGAAAAAACTGTGTCATTTCTCATCGAATATAATGAATTAAACCATTTTGCTGTGATATATCTGGTATCGAAGGGGACAAATTCACAAATTTGGTGTTTACTATACCTGGGTACATGGTCTACATAGAATCATACATGTGTTTGCTGTTCCGAGTGTAATCATACATCCTGAATGTAACGGAGGAGGTCTGTTCCCCTGAATTTTGTGGTATCGATGTTATTCTCCTAATCTGAGCCTTTTATGTGAATATACAAGCTAATCTGGATTGTCACTACAAGGAAATTCCATCTGGAGGTGCTCTGGTGTCTGTGTAAACCGATAAACGAGGTATCTGATCAAAGCATTGTTTAAATTTTTATATAAATGAATATATAACTTTGAGAAGAAGATTGAAATTTTTAGTTTTTATAAGTTGGTAGACGTGGTTGGTGGTTTTCTATTCTCTTATGATAGAGCGGGATATTTTAAAGGTTACTTTTTCAATTAAAGAATCTAAAATTATACTGGATAATTTGATAATATTTGTTTTGAACATTCCAAATAAGTACGTATACTCACCTTGAGTAAGTGTTCTCATACTTTTTATATGTTTCCTATATAAACTTGTTAATAAATTGTACATGTTGTTAATGATTACACTGTTTTATAAATGAAAGCTCATTTGATACATTGAATTATTAAGAATAGATTCAATATTTATCAAAGTAAAGGCAGATCTAATTAGAAAGTTATTTATTTATTAATGTTTTCTTTTTCGTAAAAACATTAGCCGGGAAAATCACAATAATATATACACAAATAATTGCACACTACTGTACCTTGTTAACTAACTTTATTCGAAACAACAACGAACGCGTAAAGTTGAGCAAAATCAGAACACCTTATTCGATGACACTGTACAAGCATGAAAACAAACTACAATTCTTTAAAGATTTTTTTTCGTCAAGGAAACAGTTATTTATTCGATATGTACAAAATAACGCATTAACCCCAAAACGAAATTTTATATTTTAGCAATTAATACACTCGCCTGGATTGGCATTTTATTCAAAAGCATTCAATACCCCAGTTTTGTTAATTGCGCTACGTGACATGGCGTGTACCAATTTTATATCCTGTCATCCCCATGGCCCTAATTCCACGTGCCAACAAATTTGTGCTAACGTATATTTTAATCGACGCTTTCAAAACAAACGTAAAAAAAATATTCGATAAATGGTGGAACACAGTGGAACAATTACTTTCAACGCGTTTGGTAATTTATGAAATTATAATGGGGTTGAGGAAAATGAGTAAAATTGTGCACGTAATTAAACAGAAACAAATGGTAAAAGGTCTATTTTAATGCTGTCGCATATGCTATATGTTCTTTTTTGGGTACAATAGAAGTGTACAAATGTATGTAAGTGATTTCCAGGTTCCAATTAATCAAAGTTTTTTTAAAAATTTAGTTATTACAAGTCAAACTTCAATTAAAATTGCTTTCTAAAAGAATGCTGGGCACTAAGGTGCAGATCTTGCTTGATTAATTTTCTTAGAAGTAAAAGTAGTTTTTAATTTCTGATATAACATCACTTGCAATTAGAGAAATATTATAGCATACAAATATATACATGGCCGTGGTAGTAGCAGATGGTCAAATTTGTTGGTTCAGGAGAATGGGTTATAAATTAATAATTATTAAATGGGTTATCATAATCATTTATGTCAAATGCTGACAAAGTACTATTCAAGTAACCTTCTAGGCCTTGATTGTAGCGTATATATATTGTTATGGAGAGAGTAGTTGATATTCTACTATTATTTAAAAAGGGAATGTTACTATTTTACTTGGTTATATTTTTAAAACTTATTAGTTATAATAGAAAAAGGATATAATATGTAGCAGCAGACAGCTAGACGATGTCCAGGTGATGTAGGTAATCTCTGCATTTGGCAGGTCCTTCAAGGCTTTTTCCTTTAGAATTTTCCCTTCAGGAAGCAAGATGATCAGCAGTGATACACCTACACATCGAAAATGAATATTAGAATTTGTATAGTATATTATTACAATAGATTTTGACAGATCAAATTTGGATCCACGTTTAATTCGAGTGAACAGTTTTATTATTTTTACTGTGTATTTATCTCATTAAATTTTGTTTAATAATGTTTTTATATGCATTGGCAGACCAATTGCTTTGATATGTCAACAGATAGACATGGGAATTACTGGAAATTGGATTCTGTAACAATTCTATGTGTATAAATGGTTGCCTACCTTTTGGGGGCACAGTAATGAATTTTTAACATTATTAATTTTATATAGTAATAAGCGTTTAAAAATTTCAAATGTATTTTTCTCATAATTCAGAGACTCATACCTTTGTTATATAAAAAGTGTAAGGTGATTCCAGATTTTGTAATTTTATTTATTTTCACTTCGTTGAAACATCCGATAGTTCCTATCGATCACATGGCCATTCACATATGTAAAACAATGGAGGGTCCTCATTTCGGTTACATTAACGGATTTTCACAAAAGACAGTTGGACTCCTTGCTTGGAGACAATCGCTTTCAAGTCAGTTAAAAACATTTTCAATTCGAACCATTCACTAACCGAACCTCGTTCGAGGCAGACATATTACAGTTTGTTCTCGTAAAAATTTAACGGCTATTTCGATAAAATCCAATTTTATCCCAAATTACAACCTAAAAATAATGGTTAATTGTTAAACAAAAGTTTTTCACAAAAATTTTATTCCAAATTACACACGATTTTTGGGTAATTTTTCTTCAACGACGATTTTTCGAGTAATGTTCCTGTCCTGAGCGACCCATCCTCTCTGACCTGATGTATTTACGAGGTACGAGGGCCCATATCCGACCTGAACAGTCCTGACCACCGATGATCGCAGAATTCGGCCCTGTAAAAAGGTACTCCTCGTCAAATCTACCTAAAAAATAAACGTATTATTTCAATTCCAATCTAAATTGAATTGTACTTATAAGAAATTTTATTTTAATCCGTTCTGCTAAATTTGAGGTTAGAAAATCGTTTGTAACATAGCTAAGCGGTCTCTAGTTACTTTGGGGAAATTTGTGTAATTAGGTTTATAAGTATTTGTTATGTTTTTACGTTACGAACCAATATCCAGTGATTTACCATCAAGGTTGGCTACTCTGTTTCACACGTCTATTCAAATCTAACATAACTCCATTTGAACGGTCAGAAAACGCGGGATTTTTAAAATTTATTTCAAACGTATTTAAGTACGAAACTATGAATTTGAATTGCAAAAGGTGGAATTACTTAATGAAACTTTAGTGTTATTAATTAAACGGACTCACGGACTTACCTGAGATTATTATCCATAGATTTATGTCTGATATTAAACAAGTTCACATTTTTAATTTTATTTTAATTAAATAAAATCACTTTTATCCACTATTAAATGTTTTAATTTTACTTAATAGATTGAATCTATTAAGGCACGACATTATCATGCCTAGGATGATCATTTGAACTGGTCTTTGACAGTGAATTTGAAGGAGAGGACAACTGACAACGTCCTTGCTCAGAATCTCTACTCTTACTAAAATATATAAGAAAGTAACGAGCTATTCAATATTTTTTTTTATGTCACCGCCCCTCGATCGGAAATTTCTCGCCCTGCATGCCATCTGGCTGGTGAGACAGAACACTTCTAAATCAAAATTATAGAAAATAGATGACACTGGCATATATGAAACTTGATTTTTTTTCTAATTCAATTAATGTATTTCTTTTAAAATTTATTTTTTTAATCCGGGCTGTATGCTACTGTGTAGCGTAACAACATATATAAAATTATAATAAACTTTATTCCGGAATAAGAGTATACACATAACATTGCATGAAATCTTATAGTGAAAATGATAATCCGAAATCTTGGGGCGAAGTTCAGGTCATAGCAATTCTATGACCCGTTCCACCACTTAACCCCAATCAGATGAAATTCAATTTATGAAATTATATGCCTACTAAAAAGAAGAACCTACCACTAATAAATTCTACGATATGCGAATATAAAGAAAGGAAACATAAAATGAATGCATTTCTACAATATTGTACACTTAACTAACTTAAAGTAAGTTAAATGATGGAAAGGCACGGCTGTGGGTTGCTTACGCTGAAAGCAGGTGACACAGTGCTACAGTGCTAATACCAGAACTACTTCTGTTTCATCAAACTCCAAAACATCAAGCGCCTAAAAGATGCTTTACCAAGTGCAAAGAACTGCCGGTATTTATTATACTTCTTGTAGATGTCGTAAGTGAAGCATCTTTCAGAGAGTGAAGTTTTATGTATAAGTGGAGAAATGCTCCTGTTTGCTCAATACCAGGTTATATAAGTAAGGAGCACTTCTATTTACCATAATAAAAGAATATAAACGAAAAGATTATAATAAAAGACGATCTTGCATCCTTAACCAGCCAAGTTCTTTAAGTTTATGCGACACGCGTTGGAATTTACGAATGCCAAAGAGATAACGAATGCAGTTGTTTACAGTCTCATCTTATCTTACCAATCCAAACAAATACTATATACGGGCGCACAATAGGTAAAATGTGACAAAACTAAAGAGTTACAAAGGAGAGCCTTAGTTTTGAATGCTCAGACATTTTTTATGAGGGTATAGCATTCTTAAGTTACATAAGCTTTTTTATTATATTATTAATGTATTTCCTATAACGGAAAGTGTTATCTATCTAGTGAGACCTAGACTAGTAGCTTCCGACACCACCGGTATTACGACACCTCCAATAATCAATGACAGAGATTTCCTCACTGTGTCACAGTTAGCATCCTTCCCGAATAGCAGGACCTTCGACTTAGCGGGATTAACAACTAGACATTGCTCACCACAGTAATCATAAATTCTATTCAAATCATCATTGATCAGCGAGTTAAAGCGGTCACACTCCTGCACAGGAAGTGAACAGTACAGCTGTGTGTCATCTGCGTACATCTGCACACTGCAATGTCTCATCTGGGCGTGCAGCATACAAGTGTAGATACAAAAAAAGTATGGGTTCAAAATGGACCCTTGCAGAACTCCGCAAGGGACGTGTACTAAAGTAGCTTCAACTCCACCCAACTTAACCGGCTGAAACCTCTCTCGCAGATAACACCCAAGAA
Source organism: Protaetia brevitarsis (assembly GCA_004143645.1). Classification (NCBI taxonomy): domain Eukaryota; kingdom Metazoa; phylum Arthropoda; class Insecta; order Coleoptera; family Scarabaeidae; genus Protaetia; species Protaetia brevitarsis. The sequence goes on from RXPK01000125.1 coordinate 1,856,770, forward strand.
AATTCACAGCATCAGTCGAAAATCCAATGAAATGAAGTACTGCAAGCAAGGTATCATGCTTCACGGTTTCGAAGGCCCTGCTAAAATTAAGCGTCAACGTCTTCCATGATACCCAAGGGAGACGTAACGCAACTATAACCTGGACGGAAGCCCGACTGGCATGATTTTCGATATAAATTTGCTATAAAACGCAATGAGCAACTATTTGTAAACACACTGACGCAAGTTATACCAAGTGAGTATGGTCATTATCAATAAATCCTACCTCTTCTGGTATTTCATAAAATTTAAAGCGTCTATTCTGATTTCGAAGAGGTTCAGAGCCAGTAACGAGGCTACAGGCTGGGCACAGACAAAACAGATGATGTAACCGTATTGGATCAGCAAGTCTCGATATTCCTTGAACAGGAAGTACTTGTGCGTGTCCTTCAGATAAAGGTCGAACTCCCATTGAGGCACGTCTTTGCGTCGAAACACCTCAACCACACGTTTCAGTTTCGACTCCAGATACGGAAACAAAAAAATAGGCCAAACATGAAAAGAAACTAGGCACGATCAAGACCATCGCCAACTGGATACCAACATAGGTTAATCAAACTCCAGGCCTCCATGGATTGGTGGCGATCCCACCCAAGATGTTCCACTGATGCTTATCTCCTGGATGAGTGAAGAATTATCCCTTGAAAAACGCCAGATATGTTATTTGAGGAGTTCAAGATATAATTCTTCACAATAAATGCCCTGGTCGAAACTCGTCCTGGGGTGTCCTGGGGCATTCCTTCTTCGCCTACCACAACGCGATCTTTTCATATATATATGACGATGAATACCAAAATACATAGAGAAATAAATATTGAACCAATGATTTTCGCAATCCATCGCATTGGGACTTGTGGCATGATCTTTGCTGATGCGAACTATGCTTATAGCTTGCATTGATATGCGATATACGCTTTTTTCAAACGCCCTCTGATTAATTTCAGATGCATAATACAATATTGCTTCATAATGGAAGGGTATATTTCCATAGTGGAAGGGTGATCATGTATTTCTCGCCTTGCGTAAATTCTAGCTCAGTACCGTTTTTCGATTTTTGATCCTTCTGTAACCAGATCAATTCTCCGAGCCTCTCTTTGTAATTGGATTGTTTATAGCTTATCCGATCCACCTCGAAATTTCTGTTAGAATGATAAGTCGAAATCATGTGATCTCATTCTCAAAAGGTGCATATCTGCCACTTGATAGTTCTTGCAATCTGAGATGGCATCCATCCATTATATCTATTATATCCATTACACATCCACTACACCCTTTAAATAATTCTTAATCCAAAGTTAGCAGCTGTTTGTACCGTCCACACATCGATCTTGTGAAAGGATTCTGGAGGCATTGAGGTTAAACAATTTGTGTATGTATATATGTACGCCAACGGTTATATAATAATATATAACGCAATCCCCTAGCGACATATATTGAACTATTAAAGAGATATATTAGGGTACGTCTGATATTTCAACCGGGATTTTTAGATGCGTTAACCCACCAATTACTCCAGCCAGGTTTAAAGCTGTAAAATCATTTCAGACACTTCTACTGTGTACTTTATCGATTTATAAAATTTATAACTCCGTATTATACCGAAGGTAAACGGTTTGCGAAATCCTGATTAATCCCTAGGCGATTGCATTTTAGTAATGATATATTGTGCGTAGGATATTTCCTAGGACATCGTGTCGGTGTTATTTCTGCAGACCCAAGGATAAATCCGCAAGCCTGTTCTTCGTTTAGCTAAACTCTAATCCACTGTACCGAGTGATTTACGATAAGAGGGAAAGAATCGCGTTTAACGTTGCTGTGTTAATATCCAGAACAGTAATCAATTCGATTGATTTATCATTAGGGCGATAGGAATGCATTCGATGTAATTTAAAGTTCATTAATCTTGCGCCGAACGCAATTCACTTAATCAAATTGGAAAAAGGGATAGGCCAGCTGCGGAGCTTGAGGTTGAATTAAGGTGTTCGGAAATCAATTAAAACGCTTCCGAGAAGGAGAGGATTTTAACTTTTATGGAAGAATCAATAAACATCAAAAAACCAGCGCCATCTATGTTGAAAATTGTCCTCCACGTACATAGATAGATATATAGAGCTTTATTATATATGTCAGTATTAAAACTAAAACCACATCGTCAATTTACGATCTAGTTTAGCTGCAATTTAAAAAATAATTACACATTAAAACGAGACACTGATTTAATGAATTCCTCAACGGAATAAATGCAATGCTCAAGCAGCAACGCTCTTAGTGAGTGCTGAAATTATTTTATATTAGGTGTAGTCTTGATAGCACGAGGAAGCAGGTTGAATAATCTAATTCTCATGGAAGTAAGGGCACGCCTGGACATCTCCAACTGATTAAAAGGTACCTTGCCCTAGTATTATCCTCATGGACATCAGAGTATTTTAAGAAAGTTGCTTGATCATTGAATACATAAAAAAGTAATTCCGTGATGTATATACCGGACAAGAGTAAAACACACAGCTCTCTAAAGTGTGAACAACATCTTTCAAAGCTTTTAATGTTAAGCAAACATATTATTCTTTTTTGTGCTACAAAAAGATCATGTGACAACTTTGATAAACCCCAAAATATTATACCATAAGTAATTCGTGAATAAAGCTCGCGGTAATAAAATTGTAGTTAGTGGTTTAAATCCACAATATATTTCAAATTTCTGATTTAGTAACAACATGTGTTAATTTTCTTTATAGGATTCTCACAATGCAGTATCCAACTTAAATTCTCGTCAACAGTCATGCCCAAGAATTTGACACTGCAGTTTGATTCTATGATACATTCCCATTTATATTAATTACGCTACGTGTTGAGTGAACAAGCATGTAGTTAATTTCGGTCATATTCACTGCCAAACTGTTAAAATTAAACCACTTTGCCAAATCATCAAGCAATTTATTTGCCTCAGCTTGCACTTCGGAGGGGTGACTTCCAACTATAATGGCCGCATATCAATACAAAAAATATTGTATAAATAAAACTATGTCGTTAATAAATACTGAAAACAGGATCGGCCCTAAAATTGCCCCTGCAGAACACTAATTGTGACAGGCAAACAAGAAGAAAAAACCTTGTGCCTTTTATTTAGGACTCTAAAGTATATATTAATAAATTGAGTCCTATCTGCGAGGTAAGAAAGAAACCATTGTGACACAACGCCGCGAATATCATGTGCAGCCATCTTCTCGATAAAGCGTTCATGATTAACACAATCAAACGCTCGAGAGAGATCGCAAAATATTCCTGCTGTCATTAAGCCCTTACCTAATGTTTCTACTATATTATTTATGAAAGAGTGTACCACAGTGATCATTGAGTGATGTTCTCTGAAACCATGTTGGCTGTCGCTGATAATTAATGTTATTCTTCTCTAAATGACATGTTAACCTTCTCAACATTGCGTATTCATACAATTTAGTAAAACAGGACGTTTGCGATATTGGGTGGTAATTTGAAATTTCTTGTGGAGAAGTTTTTTTGAGAATCGGCGATACACAAGTCACTTTCAGGGCTGTCGCAAAACTACCCCTCTCGAAAGACAAATTAATCTATTCAGTTAGTGGCTTGGCAAGGAATGGGGCAACACGTCGCAATATTGCATAAGAAATTCTGCGTTGCCTGAACTTCATTTTATTTTCTAACTTATTTATTACCAGTATGAGTTCATCTTCAGTGAAAAGGTGAGCACATATACATACTGCTACAAAGAGGCAGTGGTGCAAAAGTGAGTAATAATGCACCTTTGATTCTGGAAACTATATTATGAGGTTATTCTGTAAAAAAATTGTTAAATTTTTCTACAATATGAGAAGGGTCATCAACCAAAGCACTTTTACCTTATTTCTTTTTTTTAAACGATGGTAACAGCCTAAGCTGTATTTTTAGTTTGTCAGGCCCCTGCAGAACCCAAATCTCCCTCCTCGGTTTTTTCCGGGGTCGTAATGTTGATACGACCCCGGAAAAAACCGATTATCGTAATTGACCAGAGCGAAATTTGAACCCCGGACTCCGCACTGATGGCCAAGCGTGCAAGCCACTCGACTACCAACCAAAGAAATAGCAGACAATGCCTTCCTTCCAGGATTTCCAGAATTAAATATTTTTTTTATACATCACGCAGCAAGTAAAACTAAGCAGCTGTCAAAACCAAGTTATTTCAAATAATCAAAAACTCAAATGAAATAAACTATATGAAGGATAAATGTAAAACTGGTTATTAATATGCCGTATATATAATAGTGCGCCTGTCCGGTGGGAAGTAATGCCCTAAGCTAAGTCAGTTGCATGTCAGTTCGTACTGGGCATCTGTGCATAAGGACTGTAGCATAAACATATTGTACCTGTACTTATTTAATTAAACTCATTAATACTAAAGTAAAGTGTTTACTTATTTATATAACATTTAATACGCGGGAAGTGCCGATATAAAAACATAACAATAAGATTTCAGAATGTCTATCTATAACATCAGTGTTATTTACGCTTTTGTAAAAAATGGATCTGCTGCAAACTTTCCGATAAGGCAGCATTGGCTTGATACAATAGTGAAACTAAAATCGATATAATTATATGCAGGTGCCCACTATAATTCTGACCATTTGCTTAACTTTAGCCCAAGATAACTTGAATCTTTTTAAATAGCACTCTGTATCTTCGCTTATGTTAATCAACTCTTACAAATTTATACTACCAAACATTTTTAATACCCCATACAGAATTTTGTAAATAATGAAAATGATTTTAAGTAAATCCAACGAATTTTCCATTAATTTTCTTGTGAGCTTGGTGTATAAACTTTTTATAATTGAATAAAACCTCAAATTAGTAAATATGTGTTAGTATTATACAATAAAATATAAAACTAATAATATATTTTTGAAAAAGAATTTAGTAGAGTATTTGATGATAATTAGCAGAAATAATAATACCTATTTTTAATAGGGCAGGCCATGACAATTATTTTACCAGCATAATAGTTAAACGTCAAAACTGTCAACAAATAATTTTGTATGTAAAACTTTGTTGCTCTTACATCTCAGTGATTATTCATTTATTTTCTTATATATTTACTTAATCATTTAAATAGTATGTATTTTATTCATGAACTATTAAAATAGGACTTAATGTTTTTCTTCTATTTATAATAAAAAAAAACAAATGAGCATTAAACCGCAACAAAATACACCCTTAATTAAAAGTATTTACACGTAACAATAATCTTTAATTATCAAAATTTGTAGCAGATGTTCAAAGTATATCCTCTTTCTGTTAAGTATATTTCTACCTTCTTTTGCAATTTTTTGGGTTGCTTTTTCAACAATTCTACGCAATGGATGGAAATACCTCCGTTATTCTATTTTTCCTATTTTCCTTTGTGGATGGCTCCTTTTTATTCGTGGTTTCTTGAGGTACCTGCCAAAAAAACAGAAATAAGGGAATACATATTCACATAAGACAAATTATTTTTTGATAGCTTTGACTTTCAATTGTCGTTAATAATTATTAATTAAATGTAATGGTTGTTTGATAGGTTATAGCAATAAACAATTACCATAGCCCACCAAATATAACATAATTTCTGCTAATCATAGACGAATGACATTAAATTTCTTTCTATTTTCAACAAGCGTGTTATTAGTTTTGTATTCTATGATCTAATACTGATATGTCCTTACTAATTTGTCTCTCCATTTAATTGTATTGTGTTTATTTACTAAGGTGATTTGAAAATGAATTGATAATTCATTGGATTTATTTAAACATAATTATCTACAATGCCCTACCTGTGTCGTCACAAATGTTTAGTATGAATTGAAAGAAGTTTTTTTGCGTAAGGGTTAATTTACTACAAGCACAGTTATGGGCTGCTATATAAAAAAAAATCAAGTTACCTTGGGCTAAAGTTAAGCAAATGTTCAGGACTATAGTGGACACTTTATACATAATTATATTAATTTTAATTTTACTGTTGTATTAAGTTGTATGTACGTAAGATATTTAAAATATGAATATCTAAAACAAATGCATATACAAACTACGCCGCCTAAACCGAAATCTTGCAATGTGGTCTTTTTTTTACAAAAGCGTAAATAACACCGTTGTTATTACAGACACACATATAGCAGCATAAAGTGAATACTTTTCTCCGTAGAATTTAAAAATGGAATAATATATAGGGTGTTCCATTTAAAATAACGGAATAAGTAAGCGTTTTCCTACTCTTGGAATAGCTTGTATAGTCAAAAATAGAGCTGCAACCAAAAATCTAGACGGGGCACCCTGTACACTTAGCAAGCTGAATTCTAGAGTAACAAATCATTATTATTATAAGATGTAAAAAGTTATTTGATGAACTGTTACCAAAACAAAAAGGTTATCTCCAATAACAGTAAAATATGCGTATATAAGTCCTTTATTTACAAACAACGTAAGTTATCGAAACAAAATTGTTTTCTCCGCAAATTAAAATAAAAATACAATTTTATGTCATTTATTGACTTACATAGAATTTCTACGAAATACTGATAACAAACGAGTTATATAAGACAAACATTTCAATCAATCTTACCGAATAAACATTTATTTTAGCCTAGAATTTGTATCGATTCCATTTAAATTTCCATTTGCGTTTTCTGAATATGTAGATATGCATAAGCCAGACTACCAACAATGTCGCCTTATAAATAAAAATAATAAGCATTCATAAATGCACCAGTCGTATGCACGGCTGATTTAAAAGGAATATTTCATGAATATTGTACCAGTTTTGACCCAACGGATTTCTAGCCGTCTGTCGCTCATCAATATTTGTGTTTTAGTGGAATGATATAAAACTGACATCTTCGTGACAGTTCTATCATTCATCCGTTTCCGAAGGAACATAATATTAACTTTTATGCAAATGTAATCACTTCCGTGTCAATAAATTGTGAATCTGGTAGACAGTTTGATAACTTGAATGTTGTCTGTCTACAATATTCAAAAGTATTGATCTCGGAATTTGCTATTTCATATTTTAAATGTTATATGTTGGTAAAATAGACCTCAGTCTTAATTATTTATTTATATTAATTGCCGTTAAACTGTAAAATCCGTATACCTACTATAACCTAGTTCAAGTTTTAACAGAAGTTTTGGTGGCCACATGAATGAGGCCACAGAACTCCTTTAGGACAATTTCAAGGCAAGCAAATAAATATTAAAATAAAAATAATTTTTGTGGTAACTAGCAATCAACAAACGTTACTAATGTCAAAATATCACCCAAATTATCAAAGCAAGCATGTAACACTAATATGAATGCTTTTTACCTACATATCGATTGAAGATAAGTAGTCAATGATACATATTGCTAAAAATTTGTAAAAAGGAATTACTATATAAACTATATAATAACTATAATGATAAGAATAAAATAGAATAGAATAGAATAATTTATTTGGTTAGCGGACACAGCGTGTATATAACCAGTCACAAAGATCAGGTAAATTGAGAAAGACACATAAAAATAATTAAATTATAATAAAATAAAACTAAATGCAATTTACAAACTAAGCTAACTAAAATTACAATTCTTAAAATAAATTAAATAGAATTACTAAGAAAACTCAAAGTGGTAAAAAAAGCAATCATGAAGTGGCCAGTGCAAAAAAATTCTGATAAATCATAAAAGTTGTGACACAAAAGAAATTCCCTAATCTTGTTACGAAAGCTACGAAGTGAGTTTTGTTCTTTAATTTCGGCGGGTAAAAGATTATAATAGATTTTAATGCCCATATTCTTTAAACCTAAGCTGGTAACAGAAAGTGTACATCATGCTGTATGTAGTTGGTCTTTATTTCTTGTAAAATGATGGTGATATTCTGAATTTAATCTAAAAGCATCTCTGTTACTAAATATATAAACTGCTGCCTCCATTATATAGATACAAGATAATGGTAATGAACATTAATAACAACTACGTTTCGCTTTACTTTCAAAGCTTTTTCAAGTATAAAAAATATAAAATATAAATAGTGTAAATTATAAATAAAATTAAACAAACAAATTTTCCACAATTTTTTTTTCTTAGCATATTGATTTTAAGTTTATCCATTTTAATCGAAAAAGACATGTAGAAAGTAGATGAGGTGTAAGATTGATGAGATGAGAGAATTTATTATTATTAATTTATCATAGACCTCGTCATCATTATATTTATATTAGCCATTTGATATAAGTTAATCATGCGCTTCCTTCTAAACTTGACCTGGGCTATAGATATTTAAATTTCCTTGAACATAAATTGAGATAACAACGTGAGGTTACAAATATACATGACGGCACAAGTCTATGATTACTTGTTGTTGCAGTGAATTCAAACAGTTAAAAATGTTGAGTGCCACTAAATTTATTGTCTTGTCAATTATACTAATACCAAAACAAGGTAAGCAGTAACATAACTATAATTATTTATCTTTGTCAAATTATTAATGTAGTATGTTTTGCCTGTCTGCAATTGTATTATACATACTGTGAAAGCCATACATAAATAATCAATTACAGTTTTAAACGAATTTTTAATTTATGTATAATAAATACCTCGTTTCTAAAATTATACTTAGTAAATAAAATAATTAACCCAGTGTTTGTACATTTTCCCCATTGGAGAATTAAAATATATGTATTTCATTAATTTGATTACTTAAATGTGGTAGTATATATATATTACATTATCATCAGTATTTCACCGTCAGGATTTACTAATCATAAATGTTAATTTATTGCATTCACATGGATCTGCAAATTTTGTAGTTTAACATAAAATAACATCAATGACCAATATGTGAAACCTGTAAAACTAAATCGTTTTCTAAATGTCTAAATATCCAGTAATGACACTGATTTACAAAACCTTGACGTCACTGCATGAAAAATGATATTGTTTGTTTAAATCGGTCTTTTGTGACCTGAGTAATGCGTTCAAATGTGTGAACCGTCGGAAGCTAGTTTCCAAGCTTAAGGAATGTGGCATCAGGGGTGTAGCGTCCGCATGGCTAATGTCTTTTTTGCGTAAGCCGACAACTATACGTGTCTCTCAGTTATAAGATAAATGATATAACGACTAGTGTGGACTCCCAACTGCTTCCGGTTAGCATGGGTGTACCGCAAAGGTCTATTTTAGGTCCAATCCTATTTATTTTGTATGTTAACGACATCGATCTTTATTTGGATGCAACACAATATGTATCCCATGCTGAAGATTTATTCTCATAGTTCAATCGAATGGTAGCGAATGCGGCAAAGTACTATAGAAGCGAATATCAAAACGTTGTCAACTATTTTAACTCTGATAATATTCATTTCAATAGTGCCAAAATACAAATTCTGGATTTTCATAACTGGCAGAACAGACTAGCTCCTATTAATGTTGAAATTAACAATGACAAAATCAAATCCAGGGACTGGCGTCATTTTTTTTTAGGCACCAACTTTGATCATAATTTAAATTAGAAACTACATTGCGGGAATCTGCCCAAGAAGCTCAGGTCCCTTGCCTATGTGTTCAATAATTTAGAAATATTTAACAAGAGACAATTAATTTCTCTCTACTACGCGCATGTGAAATCCAGACTGCGCTATGGTATTTGTTTATGAGGTAATTCTGATGTGGCTACTTCATCTCTTTATCGCCCAGAAGCGTATATTGGGATGTATTCCCGGGATACCGGATAATTGTCGTGCAGGCCATTGTTTGCGCAATATAAAATACTTCCCCTAGCTTGCTTATTTGTATATAAATGTATACCAATATTGATCGATTTGAACGCAATGGCAATATTACAAACAGGAATACCAAGAATAAGCGGGACTTGCTGCATCTACCCGTGCTCAAAATATCGTATAGCAGCTGATGCCCCACAACCGCATTGGTTGTAAAATATATAATTATTTGCTTACCTTCTTTAAATCAAGTAACAACGTCTATGCTTTTAGGCGAAAACTAAAACATTATTTGGTTGAAAGATGCCACTACACCCTTGGCCTAACATTGGCCATTAGTAGCTATTCGGGCGTGATGAGAAATGAGGCGTTAGACGATCTGGCCAGGCGTGGTCCGTCAAGGTCATTCGTTGGAGCTGGCCCTTCTTTTGGCGTTATCAAATCGCAAATAAAAAATCCAACGATTAATGGATATACAATCAGTCCAGAAAGTTATGGCTAAAGTCACCGGCACAGCACCAAGCAAAAGACTTTCTAAAGGATCAGAGGCCTGAATTTACTAAATACCTGCTGAAGAAAGATAGGAAGACTGTCAAAATAATGTATCTTGCTGACTGGTCACTGTAGACCAAATAGGCATATTTAGAACATAGACCTGGTAGATGATGCTAATGCAGATTCTGCCAAGAGTAAAAAAGAAACACCAGTTCACGTACTGTGCCAATATGACGGCCTGACCAGGTTTCTAGTAATGAACGTAGAAAACCCCACAGCTAACAGCTACATAAAGAAGCCGGTGTCAAAGATGATAGGCCTTATTAAGAGGGTAAAATTAGAGTGCGTCTACTAGGAAAAAAGGAAATCACAGCAGATCTGAAAGGTCGCGGTGAAACAGGTCCGTAGGCTGCCCCAACCCTAATCTAATTTAATCTAGTGTTATTTCCCTTCATCTCTTGCTAGTATAATAGTGATTCCTACAATAAACCATTAGACCTCCAGATGGCATTTCATCAGTTAAACGATAACTTTTATTTTGAATAATATTATGTGAGCAATTCATAATAGAATTAAATTTATATAATATTAATTCCTATTACTCAGATTGAGATTTTTCCCAAGACATAAAAACTACCTTACAACCGAACGTAACTGCGACAAAACTGTAACATTCAGGGCCGTAAAATCGATTCTGGCGTATAGTATAGACCCCCATTATTTAGTAAGAACCGGCGTTAAACATGTATATCCGACTAATCGCTCGCTGTACTAGGAACGAGTCACATTAGTATGAATAATTGAGGTGTACATACGGCGAAGTTATATATGCCCCGTCCTCAGCTGCCATTACATCGTACGAATGCGGCAAGTTCTAGAACTAATACGTCGCGGGCACGCGAACTACGGAATGATAGTAATCATGGACGCTTATTGAGGAGTGGAGTTGACGTTTTGATGTAGTGATAGAGGGGAGTAGTAATTATTGTGCTAGTTCTTTGAAATGAAATCAAAGTTGACTGTATTCGTTTTCCTGTTTTTCTTGTTTGTAGGAAATATTCAAAATTTATAAAAAGGAAAAATTGAGCAAATGGATAAAGTTCCTTTATCCATCCAATATTGCAGTCTTTAATGGTTATTCAGAAGACTGTTTTTCATTCCATTTAGAAACATAAAGATAGAATAAGAATTAGAAATTGAAATACATTAGAAACTAGGGACGAAATTGTCCAAATACCAACAAAAGATTTTCTCTAAATTCAGCTGCGAAATTGCTCCCACTTCTTGCAATAGTTCTGAAAATATTTTAGGAAATCCTAAGGATGGAGAGCTTAGAGAAATCAGGAATGCATAAAATACTATGTAAGGGTTGTGATCAAGTATACATCGGACAAACTAATGGATCAATCAAAGTTCGTTATAAGGAGCACGTGGCTCATTTATACTTGGAAGAATCGATAAATCTAGTGTAGCCCTACATATGCTTGAAAAGAATCATGGTGTAGATAATGTAAAATAAGTTAAGAATGTAAACAACCATGTCCAATTAAGTTATTCTGAAAGTAGGGATATTTATTAAAACAAATACCTTTTAATGAATTCAGATCTGGACGAATTAATTTCTAATCTTTATCGTTAATGACAAATAAATTAGGCAACCATGACCGCGTTTTCTCTACCACGCTGTTTTTGTTGTGGGAGTCGTCTGACATGGAGTCTCTGAAAACAGCACTCTTGGCTTTTTGTATTTACTCTTCCATTTCTTTTACCCATTAAATTGTGCCAGGCTTTCCAGGATCCTAGTACCCTCCACTAATCTGTACAGGGTGTCCCATCCAAGACTAGGTCTTTAATTACAGCTCTATTTTTGATTTGAATAGAAAGTGCTTTATACAAAAGTTTTACAGAATTTAATGCTGCATAACATAAAAATATTTTTCATTATACAAAGTGGTCCAAAAGTAAGAAAACGCACACTTACTTCGTTATTTTTGACGTAATACCCTATATGTTATTCCATTTTTAAATTCTACTAAGAAAAATAACATCATTTCATATAAGCTACTATATGTCTATCTGTAACAACAACAGAGTTATTTACGCCTCTGTAAAAAAAAACGGCCCTGCTGAAACCTTTCGGTTTAGGCGGCGTAGTTTGTATATGCATTTGTTTTAGAGATTCATATTTTAAATATCATACACACATGCTTAGCTTGATACACAGAGGGAAATTAAAATTGATATAATTATATACACTTTATTTATGAAAACTAAATTATTAAAAAACATCCCAAAAAAGGTACTATATGAGACTACCTATTCTAAGTACTATATAGGTACCATAACAATTAAAATGTTCCTACTCTAACTAGATAATTTCCCTATGATTCTTAATAACAAAAATATAATACAGTAGCCTCGCGACCATAGGAATACTACTTTGTAAAATGATAAAATATGTGAAATGCGATTAGTTAACATAATCGCGAGTCTACTGTAAATCAGTCAGCTATCAGTTATTATTAAATGCGCCCATTGAACGACTTTCGTTATCTCCCAACATTCGCCAAGGACATTGATTTTATATAATATACTTATATAAAATCAATGACCACGGAGTAGGGGAAAACCTTACTCTAGGAGGATCTGGAAAGAAGTCCCAGACCTTATTACTGATAGCCGCAAATTATTATTATCCTTTTGAGTGCTGAAGAAGCAGCCCCCGAGTCTCCTTAAATTCCGACAGCCTTGCCATCCTCGCATATCTGCTCCCTTTTTCATACATTGGAAGTCCAAACAGGAAAAATGATGACCTAAAAAAAAAACAAACAAAAACAGCAGCAGTACCTATTCTAATGCTTAATAATAACTTAATCCTAATTATTCTAACCAGGAGTAATTAAATAAAGATTTATATTTTAAATATTTACAGTTTAACACTAATTCCGACCACTAAAGAGCAAGCAATATTCATTCATAAACGTGCTATCCTACTAACTATCTAAATATCATGCCGTAACCTATCTAGTTCTTTAGCAACAATTACTAAAAAATTCCACATTCGACGGATTCATTATCTCTAATATCTGTTTCGTGTCGCGGCCAATTTAACCCTCTAGATAATGCCCTAACCTCCGTACACGACCGCCACTCATCAGTCAGTGGAGTAGATTCAAATAAGACATGCCCCACCGTATCTACCCCACCACACTCACAAAGCGAGTCATTAACCCTCCCAATTCTACATAAATATGATTTAAAATTACCGTGACCTGTTATTTATTTACCGCTGTACGATAAATTAACCCTCATTTCTCTAAAGCGTGTAATGATATGATTAGTAATTATATACAGGTGTCCACTATAGTTCTAAATATGTGCTTAACTTTAGCCCAAGGTAACTTGATTTTTTTAAATAGCAGCCTATATCTTTGCTTGCTCTTACGCAGAGCACTTTCAATTCGTGCTAAATATTAGAAGCGCCTTATGCATATTGTCGATGATCATTTTTAAATAAATGAATGAATTTTCCATTACTTTTCAAGTCGACTTGATATATAAACGCCATATAACTAAAGCATGCATCAGTATCAAATCAAAAAATACAAAACAAATAATACGTTTTTTTTTTTTGCAAAGGGGTGCAAATATGCTTAACAGAAAGACGATACATTTTTGCACATCTGCTATAAATTTTGATAATTAAAAATGTACGACCTTTTCTCTGCATAACTCTGGAATGGTAACAGATAATGGAATCACATCTTCACTGCTATCCGCATGCATACATTCATATTACCTCTTAAATGCCAATAATAATCGATATTACCTAAATCGTAACATACAACTTAACGAACATAATCTTACCATACGAACATCTAAAGTTATCGAAGCTTAAAGCAACCCCAAATAATGCAGTACACGTCCAACAACAGCAACCTCTACAGTTTAATTAGGGAAGTTGTTTCTGCAGCGGTTGAATTTTCGTCAGAACAAAGATTTTAGGAAAATCGGATTACGCTCTTAGTCGATGTTCAACTTTGACGTGCAATAAATTCGCCCTCTCGGAACATTGCCAGTGATAAGTACTTTTCGCATTTCAAGGGGTACTAAGTTGATTAATTTCGACGGAGCGACAAAAGGCCCATCGCGTTTCAGATGTTGTTAGAGAAATTCGTCATGTGACCGCCGTACCGGAAAGCCGAAGAATCTATTCGAATACAAGATGTGATTCTTTCGCAGATTGTTTGTACGTGATTGATGTGGAATTTTTTTTTCCAAAAAGAGTTGCTATTCTAGATACGTTATGTCAATTATGTCATATAGAAAACATAACGAGAAAATAATTGATATTATTTAGTCGATTTTTAAATAATTCTAAGCATAGGAACTAGGAACTAAACAATAAAAATAGTTTAAGTACTATTAATATATGATGATTAATATATGATAACACCTAGACAATATATTTAATCAGCGTTTAATGTCCTACCTTTAAACTCTTTATCTTTAGATGATAGCACTGATAATTTCTCTTTTGACTAGCATTGATAAATACGTAGCGTCTAATCTTCTATCGTTCTTTATATTGCCTGTTGGTGGGATTGATTTTTGTGTTACAAATTTTAAGCTTAGCAGGACTTCCAATAAAGATACTATTTTGCCTTTCCTATTTATTGGAAGTAGCCTTGGCGGACTTGATTAAAATTCTTTGTTACTCGATCAAGCTTTTATTTGAGCTTGATATTTTTCCATCAAAGATGAAGTCCACACTGTTATTGCCTGTCTTTGAAAATAGAGGCTCCATTTGATGTCAATATATCAGATGGATGATATACAGGGTCATTATTTTTTTTTGAACTTCTAGTAGGAATATGATTTTGAAACTCGCAGTATAGTCATAGCCCAGTGTGATCTATTTAAGGAAAATATTTTGAACTTTATAACATCTTCGATATACAAGTATTGATATCAACTTTCTTATTTTAAATAGATGAAAAACAGTCCTCGTCATCATGTTGTTCGTGGCACTCCATACGTTTTTGAAGCTATTAAAGTCCTCATTTGCCCTTTCAGAACGGCTTTGGTAGCATTTTTCATGCTTTCTTGTGACTATTGCGCCCTATCAGTCTTATGCCTATATGTCCGCACCATTTTAAAACCAAAACAAAAAAAACATCGAACTCGGAAAGGGTTGGAGCAAGAAAGACTACCGTATGACCATCTTGCTCCCTTGGTAGTTTTTAGTCACCTATTCTTTTTTTTTTTTGATAAAGCATTAAAACAAGTCCCCGTATAATTAATCAGGTGAAAGTCCAGTAAATTGTGTTTCTAAACACCTACATATTACTTTTAAACACTTTAATTCTGTCGCTAAATCACGTATTCAAAATGAAGCACAAATAATTACGAACTTACTTAAATTCACTTTCTTGAGAATAGCTCACTAACATAAATTGGCACATTTCAACAGCATTCGGGTAACTTGAAAACAACGGCACACTTTGTTATCAGGTCTTATTGTGTTCGATTTGGCAGTTAATGCGGGTAGCGCGTCTTACCTCCCCAGCCCGTGTTGCCTCACCCTCCCCTAACAAGATTCATAATTTTTCTGACACCCTGTATAATTATCTAAATCACTTTTATATACGTTGCTTGATAACAGAAGCAAAGAATATAACCAACTTCTGAAATTCGATCAAATAAGCTAAATATACGTCGTTTCGTTGGTTCAGAACTACATATATTAATATTTGATTACTAGTTTCGGCTTATAACAGTCATCTTCAACGTCAATAGGATTATTATTGTCAATCAATAAAAACACCAAATATGATAACCATATTGTGTAAATGAGAATATTTATATAGTAAAAACTACAGAATAAAATAACTGTTTTAAATTTTGTAATTATTGATGATGACACTAATTTAAATAATTTTAATATATGAAACATGTAAATATTAGATGTGTGTATTATTATATGTAAAAAGTATTATATAAATATTCTCTATTATATAAATATTCTCATTTACACAATATGGTTATCATATTTGCTGTTTTTATTGATTGACAATAATCCTATTGACGTTGATCTGAAGATGGCTATTGCAAGCCGAAACTAGTAATCAAAAATTAATACATTTCTGAACGAAAGAACAAGTTTTTTGCTCTTTTCACCCTTACTTCTTTTCTATATTTCACCGTTTAAAAGTTATTTTAGATACACCAAATTTTGATCGAATTTCAAACAATATATACTTTATTGATTAAAATTTTGTCAGCTCTGTGCGTCAGCGACCAAAACTGTAGGATTTGTCATGCTGTTTTGCAGATATTTCAATAATACATGGCTTGTGAAATTACTTTGTGGTTAGTAATTTAGAAAATAAGTTAAATAATTGAATAATTGATGTGAACAATACATTTGGAATTTTATTAAAAAATATTTGTAAATAAAAAGTTATGGACAAAGACCTATGGGCTGGGAAACACGATATATCTGTACATCTTATATCTTATAAACATTTATATTTGTGTATTTTTAGTTCGCGTAAAAGCAAAAAAGCCCAATATATGTAGTCTTGCATGTTATCTTCATAGTTATGGAGATTTTTAGCAAAATCGCGACACTCTACGGAAACTAACGAATCATGGACTCAAAAAGTTACATAGAATCAAAATATACAAAAATATATAAGCTGTTCCATTGGAATTGTCAAATTTGCTCTGATTTCTGATAAAACCAAAAAATGATGAAATGTAACAAAATACATTAAAGAATTGCAAATTTTCAATGGACACCTATTCCAGATTTTACTGGAAAATATGTACAAATAAAAAAAAGTTATGAATTAGGAACTATAAGCTGCAAAAAACAAATTTAGTCAATGCACAATGGCTTATCGAAAGAATGAAATTATGAATGAAACGTTCTTTTAGAAGGAAAGAGCGTCCTTGCTCGAATGTTGACAGTTCAACGAAAATAAAATTTGTGCTTCAATTTTCCAAATCGAACCCATTTACTTCCGTGCAAAATCTAATCTCATACGCCATACAATCTTATTTAATACCACCTAGATCAAACTGTACAAACCACAGAGACCACATAGTACTAAAGTGAGCCGATACAGATTCATAGGTTCCATAAACTGGCACGCCGCGAGCTTTGGAGCGAACCGAAGGCTGTGCATTAACCTTCGGTTGCAATCTGTGCAGTAGCCGTAATTAGTAAGCCATAACTGTCGTTTTAATTGAAGCCCGAGGTCAATATTGGCCGAGGATGACCGTTAGCGACACAGAGGATGAACCCTCGAGTTAACATTGGTGGCTGCCTAGCTGGGCGGTGGTAATCCGCAAATTGACCGAAAGTTTTTGGCCCGTTGAATCCTGGACGTAGTTTAGAGAATGTATATTTTAATTTCAGTATATAGGAAGGGATTGGCATAAGCTCCCCTTTAAAAGCTGAAGCGTTCGCAATTCAATGAGGAAGCATGCTGGCAATAAAACATTAATTGTGTTTAAAAATAGATTTTCATTATTTTTTTTTACTTAGAAATATTAGAAAAGTATAGAAGTATTCAGGAGGAACGTAAACTAGCAAACAATGAAGGAAAATTGGGTTAAAAATAAAAATACCGTTAAGATTAAAAATTCAAGTATACCATCGGCAAACACGCTATTAAAATCCATTATGCTCTACAGTAAAGTAAATCTGATGATAAGTCACATAATTTGTATACATTCATTCAAAAAAAGCAAAAAAAACAAAGCTGGATCCCACAAACTAGCGTAAGTAGTAAAGTCAGTATTTTTACCAGTGCTATCATTTCCAAATGAAGTTTTGAGACGTTTACTAGCAAACTTAAATGTTTTTTGATATGGGATACTAGTATCTTAGAATCATGATTAGATTTTATTCAACATTTGGTGAAGTTTATCACGACATTCCATTGATCGATGACGTCCATATACTATGAAAAGTGCAACAAGATACAAAAGTATCTTTAAGGTTTTCGTACTTTTTTTTAGGTATTATGGGTAATAAACTATTGATGTTTACAAAGCCTAGTTTGGTGGGTTGACCTGACGAATAGTTCCAGCGATAGTTCCTTTCTAAGTTGCAACTGTTTGCAATCAACGTTAGCCTCGCAAAATGTCTTTTGGAGACACTCTGTACACTGAATCCCACAAATATCCACTTTAAAAATAAGCACTTGGAGCTTGGTCAAAATGCCACAATGCCACACCTTATTGTTAGTTAGTTAAGAGTCAAAAAGTGTCCTCACCATCTAATCTGGCCACACAAGCCAAGTAATTTGCAATACAAGAAGCTCAGTGCAAGCAAAATTCTGGTTAGAGATGTTTTACACACTCGATTTATATGACAAACGACACTTTAATGGAACAAATTTTTGGAAAAAAACTAAAAGAGGTTTTCTAACAGAGTCCTTTTTAAAATACCTGCGAAAATGTAAGGAATCCATTGCTCTCAGTTGACAGTAGATAATGATAGGCTTTGACAATTAGTTGACATGTTTGAAGCAGAAAGGTTTTCTCTATGTTTTTTATTCATTCAATTTAACATTACAAACAATGTCTAATGGAATGAATTTGCAGTGCTTTGGAAAAGACTAAAGAAGTTGTTCCAATAGAGTTCTTTTGAGGTACATTCGTAAATTTCAATTTCTGATCTGTTGCTCTCAATACTGGCAGTAGATGATTACAGATTTTGGTTGAGTGATACTCTTTGAGGCAAAAAGATTCTGCAATATGATACTACAAGTAATAAGTTAAATTAGAATGTGTTCTCTGAATCTTTTTTTCCTTATTGTTAGAAAATATCTTTTAATGCTAAAAGTTGTCTATAACTAATTAAACTACCTCATCAAAAAATACACCAGATTTAAATCGATATTGTGTTGAACGAAGAGCTGACAACTTTATGCTCACAAATACGTCGTAGTGTCTTTGGCAGCTTTCTGAGAATATCTTGGATATATGTACGTTTGTATGTAGAGCAATCGTGTACCCTATTCTTACCTATTCCATTTAAAAAATACAGTATATGACAAGGCCCCAAGTTAGGTAAATCTAGAGACAGATGAAAGTTCCTCGGGTAATCCAAACTTACTTGTTCCTCCAATTTACAATGGCCTGAAAGGATCCCTGTTAATACACGAATAGTGTTCTTACTCAAGTTCATACATTCAGTAAATATCCTCTGTGTTTTAATCCCACTCGCTCTTGGTGCTAAGTTTTGTGGCAAATTTTATCACAAAGCTGGCATCCCGGGACATATCCCAGGTTTTATTATCGTTACAAGATTAGAGCCTTATACCTTATTTCTTCTTTAATCATTCTGAGTGTGGTTCTTTTCTTCCACTCGCTCCACCACAATATGAAGAGGGATAAGATACTGTTGGGTTGGTTCTCATAGCCCCAGTTGTGCATACGTATGCTAATCTTTGCACTTAAGCGAGGTTAAATCTCGCGGTAGGCCATCTTTTGCTCCAGTCTTATTGACCCATAAGTGATGATTGTTCTCACTATGGCTATATACATCCAAAGTAGTATTTTTGGGTTTTTTCCTGCAAAGTTTCTGGACACCATCGGGCCTTTTTTGGCCTTGGTTGGTTACCGTTAGCTCGTGTTTCTTCCGAAGAAGTTTATTATCCAGGGTAAGGCTTAGATATTCAACCTCTGTTCTACATTCTATGCTTTGGCCCTGTATTTTTATGATCTTGAGATTAAATTTTTTTTTTACTGAATGCTGCTAAGGTAGTCTCGAGTGAGATTAACAATAAGTCCTACCTAATGACACCATCTTCTCGTGAAATTGAGCCCTCTTTGAGCTACGACGTAATGGGTATTCTCATTTTTGTTTTCTTGCAAATATGACAATATCATCAGCATACCTTTGGTAAGATATGCCTAGATTAGTCAGCATGTATAAAAATTTATCTACTAGTAGATTCCATATAAGTGGAATTTTGCGGGCATCCTTTGATCGCATTGACCAAAATGATTTTATATCCCACCTTCGCCTCCACCAAATCAATAGAGAGCAGCTAGGCATTTATCTGGAAGTCACGCCATCTACCCCTTGTTTAATAATGTTTTCTCGACAGACTAGTGTGTAGTATTATCAAAAGCCCCCGGCGTGTCTAGAAAGGCGCACACTACTCTCGTGTATTCGATCCCTCAGCTCTACTAATGTAGTCTCAGTGGATTTTCCCATTTGATTGGCCTGCAGACAGGGATGCAACCGTATCTGCTCCAAGATATCTGTTGTGATACAATTGCCTACAGCTTTTTCCGGTGTTTCCAAAAAGAATAATGTGTGGCTGATAGCTCTGTATAATCTAGGGTGTGTAACGTTTTTGTCCTCTGTTGAGAATATCTTGTAGCATTTTTTGTTTTCGGAAAGCGATAACTACTTGCATTAACGGAGTGCACTCTTCTCATACATATACTCAGTTATAATTATTTGATCTGGCCTGAAAAGAAAATGTATATGGATATAAAAGAAAACATTATTTTAGGCCTAAGAAAATGACTGCACTTATTCATTCCAAACTTAACGCAGTCGAGAACAACTAATTAAACAAATTAAATTGAGCAATTAAAATAGGACTTTGTATTTTGCGTACCATAGAGACCCTTTATTCGGGATTCCCCATATATTACAACCGGATATCTGCTAATGAACTGGCAATCTGAGTTTAATTGTTTTCCGAATCGGGCCAAAGATGCCTCCCCGTGAAGCTGTGAATCTCCTTCAATTCTCCTCCTCTTGGTTATTAAACCCGCGGACCCATCGCTAGTAATTTAAATGTTAATTAACTTGGGAAAGTGAAGAGGTCGCCGTCTTTCAGAGATCGTTCCGAATTTGTTATTTCTTCAATTTGGACGGCTCTAAAGCGGAAATTTAAATTAAATAATTAGGTGAACTAATCTCCAAGTAAATTGAATGACTTTCGGAGATTACTTAAAAAAGGGGATTTTTTCACTTTTGGTGAATATAAAATAATGTATCTAGCCTCACCTTTTAGATGAAGATCCTAAAGAATTTTTACGATATTACAACCTCGATTAAAGCTGTTAAAATCCTTAAGGAAAGGCCTTTAGCACATCTAAGAAAAAAGAAAATTACAAGCCGCAAAACTTTCTTACGTTAACATTTTTTCAACCATAGCGTTTTCGTTTGATCTTCCCCGCGTTTTTTCACTTCTTCGCATATCTCCCCTAATAATTTAAATTATCTGCCCAACTTCTCAGTTCGTCTCACTTTCTTTTCTCTATTTCCTCCCGACTATAAGCCAAGGGACGTCGATACCATTTGCAATCTTCATATTTTCTCCTTGACATTCGCAAATGTCTCAAAGCTTCTCGCGTCTCCACGGTTTTACTGGATGATAACGAAACGGAAACAAAAGGAGAACACCGGCCACTCGTTTTCCTATTTGCGCTGCACTTCTTCCAGCGAAAAGCTGACTTTCCGCGCGCTGCAGTCTCTGGTCCGACTCCTTAACGATGCTTCCTGTCGCTTCGATATTGAATTGCAAATGTGCGGATGGGGGCGTGTCGTTTCCTCATTTCAAATTTTAATTTATAGACTTCTCGCTTTAGCTGAGAGATATGGAATTCTTTTTGTTGTAGGTATGAAGATGAAATTCTTTGTTTCTAGAAATTCAGGAATAAATTAGTTAAAAGTAAATTTTTCGTAATAGTAAAATTGTTACAATTAATAATATTCCATTTTGAGATAGCGGTTTCTATTGAGATATTGTTTAAAACATTTAACAGTTAATAGGGGGATTCAACAACACAAAATAATTTATGATTCAATTTGTTTCACTGATAGAATTGAATAGGTAGATTCATATAATATATATGAAACAATGGGACAATAAACTATTTTGAAGAAAAAAACTATGTTGTAGGAACGTTGTTAAAAAGAAATTAAACAATAATATGACAAAATTCTCTACCTCAAGATAAAAATTCATTAACTGTATCAGACAATTTAATATGTTTATAATTTGAACATCTTACAGACGCTGTAATTTCTGATATAAGTTTAATGTTATATACTGCTATGATATCTAAGGTATGGAATCTATTTTAAAGGCATTTACAACAGGGTTCTAAACTAAATTATCTAGTAATTCGAAAGTGAGACGTGTACTCAGTTGCCTACCCTACAGGTGAATTATGAATTTGTTAAAGATAGTTATTTAAAATGAATAATATTAGCA
This sequence comes from Protaetia brevitarsis, assembly GCA_004143645.1. NCBI lineage: Eukaryota > Metazoa > Arthropoda > Insecta > Coleoptera > Scarabaeidae > Protaetia > Protaetia brevitarsis. The sequence goes on from RXPK01000125.1 coordinate 1,879,305, forward strand.
TTAGATGCTAAATATTGCTTTATTTAATGTAAACTTTATTTTATATGTTATTAGGTCAGTTTGAAGACCTGGTATTTTTTTATGTTTGTTATATTTGCTCGGAGAGATTTTTCAGTCTTCGGGGTGTTTTTATTTTAACGTTTGGCGTATTCCCCTCAAACTATAGAAAATAACGGTATTTTAATGTCGGTTAGCTTTATCTTTCAAAATTCAGGGTGGCCGACCTGCTGTGATAACAATCGAAGGCTGTTGACTGTTGAATATGATTTGAATTCTCATTCTGTTGGTGGCTACCAGACACGACGGTTGTCTTAATCTTCCTATAGCGTTTTTTTGCGACAATTTAAAAAAAAAATTATCAAAGTTCCAAGAAGTATTACTTAAAAAAAAAAGTATCGATACAACTCCTGTTTATGTAATCTTTATCGAATACCTGAAATTTGCCAAGAAAATATCCTATAAAAATATCCTACGAAGATCTCCCGACAAGATTTGCCTTTCCATGCCATTGACCGAGACCGGGGGCCCGTTCCTTTAGAAACTACAGTCCAGTACCAAAGATTGCCGAGCGTCGTGTCCTTTTCAAGTTAGTATTCCTTAGAATCACCTCACCTAAAACAGAACGGAATTAATTTCTGTTCCCTTTCAATTTTAATCAGAAACTTATATACTTGTGTAATTTATTTCACCACACGATAATTTGGGTTAGTTTATAAGAACCGCCATTTAGTTTAGTTATTTTAGTAAATTTTATATGTAAGGGTTGTATAAAAATATCACCGAGTTTGATCTGTGATAAAATAGCTATCTTTAACAAATATCGATAATCATAGATAATCGTCTGCTTTAAAAATTTAGTATTTGCCATTTACAGATAGATGGCGCCGTTATTTATATGATATTTAATTTATTATATGACGCTTCGATAACCTCAATTTAGTCTTTAAAAATGCCAGGAGAGTTTGAAGACGTGTTTTTGTATTAAAGATTGTCTTCTATAGTATTTTACTGATTCCAATTTACGTACCGTGTGATCATAGAGTCTCAATTGATAAGGAGACATAGCATTTGGGTAAATAAATAAAGATTTAAGCTTGTTTTGATTTGAAACGTTTCTTTTATTTGTACAGTAAGTGTTTTACATCGATTTCCGATATTTACTTATTTCAAATTTTAATAAACCGAGAAGGGGCTTTGAGGGTGCGCCCGTTAGGTGAGAAAACTGCCTATTCGTTAATAAGCGTCCCGAGTACGATTCTGACAGACGATCTGGTCCCCTTTGAAGCGTCCCGCGCCACCTAGCGGGTAGGAAGTCACTTTCCACAGTTTTCTTTCACTTACTTAGAGAGGTCGCTGGGTGTATTGAAACCACTAATATAATTAATTTGATTTTTATTGAAAAAAAAAAAAATATATTAAATTAGTATTGAACTATAAAAAAATAAAATTTAGAAATTCCGGGCATTGTGTTCTGAAAAACAAAGCAATATATATTCTAAATCATAAAGCCTATATTCATGTATGTACAGTTTAAACATTTTTAATAGACCGTGGATCACAGCTGGAGCCTATGCTTAATGAAAGAATTTATTTTGATCAAATAAACAAATTATTAAGCTTAGAGCTTAGCTTAAGATATGCTTTATTAATTTCAGATAACTTTGTTTCTGACAACTATAGAGATATTTGGTCAAATATCCTTTACTGTTCCAAACAAAGAAATTTTACTTTGTAACTGATATCGATTATTTTCAAGTCAAATATTCTAGCTAACTGTTTGTTTCAAATATTTTTTCTTAGATCTTAATAAATATTCTTCTCGTACTATTTAGAGAATAATTTATTTGGATTAATGCATATGTAATGATAAAGAAATATGTTTCTTAATGTGTTACATCTTATGAGAATTTATAGCCTCTAACTCTCATAACTTATCTGCTACGCTAAATACAGGTGCCTTGTTTATTAACTTATTCTAAACTAAAGGCAGAAAATATGTGTTGTAAAAGGTATGTATTTACTGTGCTATATTAATAAATTGGTCACGAGGAAATAAGAACCAATTATGGCGTCTTATGGGGAGTTATTGAGGTAAATCAAGCATGTAAAAAGAAATAGTCTATTCCATTTGAAAAATTATATTTTTTAGCGCCTCGCTTTTATAAAACACCTGTATATTCGGAAATGTTTTTAAATTTTAGACCTGTTCTTATACAATTATTTTCATAAAAATTTGTTTTTTAAAATTATGTAATATAAGGGAGACTTGGTATTTTGTGACACTATTACGCCACCCTATGAATTAATGTGTGACCGCTTTATCGTTAGAGTTTCAACTTAATACGAATCTTTTTCAGATTTAAAGTATGTAATTGAAAGCATAATTCCATTTTAATATTAGAGTACAATATTTGTCTGTTCGTATTGTATATAATAACAGAGTATCAGTTATTTGCAACATACAAATAGTAAATTGTATAATGAGACCAGAAATTATAAAGTAAACTTGTCAGGGATAAGTCCATGGGATCTTAATAATTATATTTTGCGAAGAAGTTGACTGAAAATTAACTAATTTTTGATGCAGGAAAAATATTTCTATTTGACATTTTTTTTTAAATTATTTCAAATTATCAGAGAATTTATTATTTTTTTATGATATTTTATTTTCTAGTACAAGATTCCTAATTTATACTTCTGTTTACCAAACTTTAATTTTTGGTTTTAATAGTAATATCAATCATAGCAAAAAAATATATTGTTTTATTGTGAAATGTTCTTCTTGTATTTATTTGGAATTATAAACATTGTATAAGCACTACTTTCAATACTTGCATCATCTTAGTGATCTTTCAAAATACACTGGACCAGTTCAGTATTGTCACAAACCAAAAATCAACATTTAATTGCACGTCCCGTATTGTCTCTGATATAGCGAAAATATGAAATCAGAAAGGAGAAAATAAACTAGAAGAGGGATTATATAAAATAATAATAGAAGTATGAACAAAAGAGATCATGCCAAAAAGTTAGAATAAAGCATTAATCTGCCCAATATTTAAAAAAGGAGATCCATGAGAATGTGAGAATTATCGGGGAATAGCAATCTTAGATATTGCTTATAAGTCACTGGCAGCGGCTATAAAAAATAGGCTTAACCACATAATAGAAGCAAAGTTAGGAAAATACCAATGTGGATTTCGGAAAGGCAGATCAGCTACAGACTAAATTTTTATACTGAAACAAATCATGGATAGATCAAAAATTACCACTGCATATGCTCTTCATAGACTTTCAGCAAGCATATGAGAAAATAAAAATAACAAAAGTATATGAAGCAATGAAGGAGCTGGGCATTCAGGAAAAATTAATAAAACTAGTGAAAATGACGCTAAGGGAGACAGATTACAAGATGCAGGTGAATGGATATATATCGAAGAGTTGAAGAGTTGAAAGAGGACTAAGACAAGGAGACCCGCTATCAACTTTGCTCTTCAATGTAACACTAGATAAGATTATTAGAAACAGTGGAACCTTATACAACTAACAGGTACAAATTATGGCACATGCATAGAAATAATAGAGCAAAGAGCAAAGAAGCAGGGATTGAAGATAAATGAAAGAAGGCGAAATATATGAAGCTAGGTGAAACCCAAAACCCATAAAATGGATAGCAGAAGATGGGACACAATACAAATGTGTAGAAATTGGAAAATTTAACTATCTGGGAGTAACCGTAACAAATAAAGGAGAAGAAAAAACGGAAATACAGGAAAGAATATCAAAAGGAATGAAATGTTTAGCAAGGGTAGGAAGTAAAGATCGAAGTGGATAACGAGAAAAATAAAAGTGAACATCTACAAAACAATTGTCAGACCAGTGGTGAACCACCACTGGTTGAGGAAAATATACGGAGAGGTGAGAGAGAATAACCAGTGGAGACGAAGTGATAATGAAGAATTCATGCAAATATATGGTCAACCTCAATTGTTAAGGTGATAAGGGCCCAAAGAATGAGATGGCTAGGACATATCGCCAGGCTACCGACTCGAGGCCAACAAATCAGGTTCTGGAAGGAGATCGAGAGGAAAACCAAGAACGAAATTGCTCGAAGCGGTGAAGCGGTGGAAAAAGATCTAATGGAGTGGGGGTCAGGGGTGGAAGAGACTGGATATAAGTAAGTAAGTAAGTAAGTAAGTAAGTTTGTAAGTTTTATTATTTCCAAAGACCATTACAATGGTATAGAAAAAGTCAAAAAGGAAAAAAATACAATTGAATAGTTGAAAATCTAATTAGAAAAAAATAAAACTAACCCCATTGTATTTAGGAACTACAAACAGGAATAGAACAGAATAGAGAAGAGCTTCTAACAAAGCCATTGGCACAAGAGATCTGCAGAGTTGAACATATACGTATTGCTGTAAACTGATTGTCCAAGCATACAAGTTTAAAGAAATTAAAAATGACAAAATTAAATTAGCTAGCTCAGCAAAAATGAATTTATAAGGGCGCCAGAGATTCTTATATCTCAGAGTAACTTTCATTAAAAATAAAAGTGGGCGTTTGAAAAATCTGTCTTTCTTTAAAGTCCCCAAAAATTGAAATGGCTGATTCAAAAATAAAAGAAACTGTGATTTTAAAATGATATTTACAATCATTAGATTTATTGTATAAAAAGAAAAAAAGAAAAAAAACATTTGATACAAATTACAGGAAAAATTAAAACCATGAATATAAGATTCTGGCAAAAAAACAAACCTGCATAAGATTCTACAATTAAAAAAAAGGACAATGCAAATCCTTTAGCAAACAAAATGGTGAATTCGTTCTAGAAGGAATTTCTTATACCACAAAAAATCCACGTGGTCTCAAAAATTCAAAGCAAACTACAAATTAATTCAAATAACGTAGAGAAACAACCAAAATTAAAAATGAATTTAAATCAAGCTCACAGCTTCTCTTCACCTACCCGAGGTGATTAAATAAAATTAATATGAAAACTACAAAAAAACGGAAAATTTAAACTCTAAACGCGATCGCTTCTAAAACGAAAATTATTAAGAGCCTTACATGAAAATTGTGCACAACGATATAACACTTATTAATAAACGAATTACTAGATGGACGATTTCAAAATTCAAAACAACGAACTACATCTTAAAATGAAAAAGAATTACCAGAAACGGTAACCAAGACAACTAAACAAGACCATACACGCGCTCGTCTATCTGGTAACTGCCCGGGGCCTCTAAGGTAACATTCTCATATATATGAAATTTACATCTGCGTGCGATGAACGCAACGCATCGCAAAGAAAAAAAACTAGCATATAAACTATATACAATACTGGTACACGCAAAATGTACAAATAAATGAAATTAACTATACACAACTGAACAATAAAAATGATACTAACAATTAAATCAAATAACAAAATCTTTTCAAAATAAACAAATATTAGAATTGTGGAAACTCTATCATTGTTTTGACAAGGCTGATTTAGAATAAATAAAAATACACATTTAAATTTCCGAAACCCGGGGTGCCAGTCCATAGCAGTATATATGAAATCAAAAAATCCAGAATATCCTACATTCCACGATTGGAAAAAAAACAAAGCAACTATCTTAAGATTAGGAACACATATCCAAATATTTGACTACCAACACATCCACCCACATCCCTAAATACGTAAAACGTAAAATTTTCTCTTTCGTATCTGCCAATTCCCCTCGTAAATTTCGCCTACCGAAGTACTTGTACGACGAACCGAAAAGGGAGTATGAAAACGGATAGCTCGACCGAGTAAAACTTTCTTTTGCATCGGCTCCTTATAAAGAATTATTACCGTGCGTGATGTTGAGAATTTCCTTTGTCTCATTTGCATGAGAGGGAAACCGACCGGAGCCTTGTTCGCGCAGAATATTGAAAATATCGTAACGAGATTTCTTATCTCGCTGCTTCTGATGCCATCGTGATATAGGATAGAAGTAGAATAATGCATGATGAGATGTGCGTATTTTTCAGATTAAGAAACTTTTTCCTCCCATCAGTGTTTGATATACGTAAAGTATTTATATTCGGAAATATCTAGATTTTATAGGTAAAGTTTTAGAGTTGTATGAATAGTGATGCCTGTGTTAAATCTTTATTACGCAACAGTATCTTTAGCATCCACTTAGATAGATTGGAAAAAGTTTTGCGTTTTCTTTTATAGGTTTTAAACCAGGTCGACATGAGAAGCACTTCTGCTAATACCATTAAAATTTCAACTGTCGAGCGATATAAAACAAAAAACAGTTAATTCTTTTTACAGAACGGGAAAAAAAAATTACAAGTCGCAGAAGAAAAGGTTTAGTGCTTTCCAATTTTTCTATCTAAGAATATTTATAGGTCCTTCAACTAATGCGATTTAATTACGTTAATTGTTATTTTTTCTTAACTAATCCGTTGAGACGTAGAAGTGCTAAATCTTGAAAAAAAAAACTCTGACAGTTTTTGACTATCGTTTAAATCTCATTTTTTATTTGTTCAATTAAGTACAACGTTTTAATTACGCGAAATTACATTTGCTCCATCGTAATTTACCATTCTTGTATCAATGTTTTGTAATATTTTTAAAACATATTAAGGGTGTAACGATGTTTCTATTTTGCTGGAGTTAATTTACCGCAACAGAAATTGTAGAATGAAAATTAAATATTCTTAAATAAAATCTGCGGGAGGACACTTAATGCTCTACTTGTTCGACAGGGTTACGCGCCACCGACTTCAGCACACCGAACTACAACTAATCTGGCGGTATATTCAAATGGGTTGTTTTATATACTTTTGGTATATGAAAGTTCTATTTGTGTATATACCAAATATTTCATCACTATAATAGTACAATCTTGTAATAATTATACGATTATAGTCATGAAATATTTGGTATATATACATACATATGATAAAATGTGGATATATAAATACAACACTAAAATAATATATAAAGATATTTTATTTATAAATGTTATAGTATCTGAACAAAGTTATACACAACGACGTGTCTTTCACAGTGTTAGGGAAGTTGAATACAGCAGAATTAATGGATCTTTGACATCGAGTATGGAAATATTATTTTTGTAAATTCAAGAGTTTGCCATTTTACAGCACTGACCTTTGTTCGCAATAAATCGTTAATCACTTTAATACAACAAAAACAAATGCCACTGAGTTTCTATAATAGTCGTAATGAGAATAAAATAACGGACAAAACTAAAAACGAACTATAACCGCAATAATAACTAAAAGACTTGGACTATAACAACAAAATAATCTTCAACGTAAAACATGGACGGCATGACTGCATGGACACGCCTACTACAACGATCATCACGCACTGCATTAAGCTTTGTCCACATGAGCATAAACATGCGTAAAATAAATATGAGCACGTCAAGTTCCGGAGCCATGTTGGTCTAGCCATATCCTTCCGACCGTTTATGATAAGAAGCATCGAAATCCCTCAACAACATTAGATTTTGTTGTTGTTGGTTTGACTCAACGCAGTTTAAGCGCAGGTAAATGAGGTGTTATAAGTTATTCACAATTCAAAGCTACATCGATAATGTAGCTTTCTAATTGCATACAGCGCACCATCGACAGTAATATAATAAAATTTACCACGTGATTACAATAGCCAATGGGAAATTTGACGAAGTTTCTCCTATTAAGTGTCTACCCCCAGAATAAATTTTGTTTAGTTGCTCCTTATAACACTAAATTAAATAGCAGCTTGTATAGTTTTCTGTCCTAGTGAACTAATCCCTTGAAGCACAGATGGCGTTGCTAAAATAACATTCGCAGAATAAATTTATTATACATACTACGTGTTTGACAGGCGATAAAAAAGGTTATGGTTACTAGAAATAATTTGACAGAATGCAAAATAGATTAAATAAATTGCTCTACGAGTAGCTAGGTAACGTGAGTAAGCCAGGGTTGCAATCTAACTTAGTCAAAAGTCGAATATTTTGATTGAATACTTTTATTAACACACACATTTATATATACATAAGGAGTTGAATAAAGTTCTTTATTTTCAGCGAGCAGCGAGCAAGTATACATACATAAAAAGTACAAAAAATTACATAGAAATACAATGAAATAATCAAGAAATTAGTTGGCAGATTATCGGGCTTCCAAAATCGCAAAATCGTCTGCATTTCTCATGCAAGAAATAAGTCTATATAAGACTATTTCAAGACGAGTGTCGCAGTGAATAAGATCTTTCTGGATTGTCTTAACTATTGCCTTGGACAATCCAATAAGAGATATTCTGCAGTGCTGTAAGGTTTGAGGTCTTGTTTATAAATTATCTGACGCCAAGTTATAAAGCAAGTGCGGGAAACGCCAATCAAAATTCCGGTCGCTTCTGCTCTAAACAAATTAATATATAAGTATTTCTTTTGTACGAATTGTTGTGAATTCTTTTGCCTATAAATTCCAGCTCTTGCCAAAGAAGGTGTGCAAAATTTGTAGGTTATCAATCTTTGTGAATTTCCACGAGAAAATTAATAAGAAGCAGGGGAGTCGGTACAGCTGTCGGTGTGCCTGAGGAGGGATTACTAACACAGAAAGCCGCCCTAATATACCATAAAATGAAAGCAAAAATAGCATTAACATTACAAGCAGGTATGTTGAAAAAGTACATAGATTCGAAAACTAAATGCAATTAAAGAAGATTAAAGCCTTTGATTAAAATAAATTAATGAAAATTACATTCAAATTCTTTCTAGATGTAATTAATAAATTAAACAATTCATATTACATGAGCGTAAAACCTTACAAGGGATCGATGAAACAAGCTGTAGGTGAATAGACTTCATGCTTAAAGGAAGATCAATTTACACAACCATCATGGGATAGACGATGGTGATTCGGGTCGAAAGAGAATATCTGCAGGATGGAGTTCTGTCCCCTCTACTGTAGAAATTAGTCGTGGACAAGCTAGACAATGCAGGACATAAGACATTGGGGTATGCAGATGATGTTGTCATTCTGACACAGGGTAAATTCAACAGCGTAGCGCGGGACAACATCCAGAACGTTCTGCAAATTGTACAAGAAGTCAGGGAGGAGAAGAACTTAAATATCAGTTCCTCCAAAGCAAGCACAATAGCAGTCAGAAAAACCAAAGTGAAGAAAAAAAGCTGTCAGAGAAAGTGAAATGCCTTGGTGTCATCCTAAACTCCGAGTTTCCTTGGAATCAACAGCTTCAGAAGATTGAAACCAGGGCAGAGACAACACTCATGCTGGGTAGGAGAGTTCATGGAAATACATGGGAGTTAAGACCTAATATGATGAATTGTACATATATTACGGTGGTCAGACCCATGTTCACTTATGCTTCTCTGGTATGTGAAGTACAACAGCAAACTGCTATAACTGAACTTGGCAAGATACAGAGGTTTTTCTGTTTAGGAATAACACTAGGACTACTCCTACCGCAGCAGTATTCGAGAGCTGAATAGCCTGACAGACCGCAATAAAAGCGCTTTGCTGTGGGTGTCTGGACATTCAGCCATCGAGGAAACGAAGAAGCTGATGAGTTAGCTAGAAAGGAATCATCTGCTTCATGTATGAGCCCAGAACCTGTTCTAGTAGTGTCTAAAAACACAGCACGAAAGCGAGTAAGCAGTTAGGACTGACTGAACTGCAGTAGTTCTCCAGCCTTTTTTGATGGAATCATTTTCGCATCGATCAGTCAGCAACAGGTTTGTTAACAGGACACTGTACACTGAAAATGAGAATCAACACAGGAGATACTGGAGAAAACGCTTATCACATTCTGTGTAAATGCGAGGCTCTGGGCGCAAAATAAAAAAAATCGATCAACCGACCAATAAGAAGTGCAGCCCAGATTAATGAAATGACTTGTGTAATTTAATGGGTAAATGAAGTGGAAGACTAAATACAAAAAGCCAAGAGCCTGCAGTGTTTCCAACAACTCCATGTCAGAGCCTCCCACAACAAAAAAAAAGCGTTTGAGGCAGTGCTTTTTGTATTCGAAAGTCGTGACGTCATAAACATTATACCAATATTTAAGTATGGTGATCGTAATAACATTATTAACTACAGACCTATAAGTGTTCTTCCACATTTCGTTTATTAATTTGATAGTGTCCTATTTGAGAGACAGAAGTGCGTATGTTCCATACATTGGCTTTTATTCCAGTACCTTCTCAGTGACACCTGGAGTACCGCGGGGCTCTCACATTGGCCCTCTGCTTTTTAACATTTTCACTAATGATTTGCTAAAAAAGCTAAAGTGTGATCGATTGGACCATGCGGACGACTTAAAAATATATACCATCATTGATGATAATACTGATTGTATTAACTTGCAAACAAACCCTACACTAATCGACGAATAGTGTGTTTGCAACAGCATATCTTTAAATATTAATAAATGTTCTGTGATAGAAACACTAGATGTTCTTCTGAAGTTGTGTGTGACTACTCAGTTAAAACTGGTGTAATTCCTAGAAATGGTGTGATTCGTGATTTGGATGTACTGTTTGATTCTGGAATGAGCCTTTCTGGCCACATAACTAATATTTGTTCGTCCGTTTCTAAAGCTCTAGGATTTGTTGTAGTTGGAAATAAATAAATTAGAGTATGCTTCTTTGGTATGGTATCCATACTATACTTGCCAAATACTAGCCATTGAGAAAATGCAGAAACGATTTTTAAAATACTTATCATTCAGAGTCTTGGGAACTTATCCACAACGTGCCACAGGCTGCAGTGCGCTGCTGGTACAACATGATTTTCAATCACTGTCTGATCGACGAGATAAATACAGTGCTAAGTTTTTACGTAATATACTTACGAATGTTGTAGACTCACCATCTTTGCTTGCCTGTATTAATTTCCATGTTCCTACACAAAATACGCGATCGTGTGATGTACTTAGAGCTCCGAGGGCTAAAACTAATGTGTTAGTTAAATCCCCAGTGTTCTACTTGGTTAATAATTTCAAAAAACTCCACTGTGGTAGTGATCTACATTAAGTTTACCTTTTAATTTTTCTGAATGCTGTTAACTTTCTTATACATGCTTGATTTTTCATTTCTGTATTATTTCATTTTAAAATGTACATATGTAAGTTTAAGTTAGAAGTGGTTAAAAGTAATTATATCACGCAGTTATCTTTGCTACTCTGGGATTTCCAAGTTATGTTTGTGTTTATGTTTATCTGCAGCGTGGTTGATATTATGTTACTCATGATTTAGTAATGTACTAGTATGCAACTCAGGTTACATTCGTGTATTTTTAATTTATTGTTACATTTATTTATTGTTTCACTGTACTACATCTAATTGTATTTATTTTGTCCTGTAAATGGTGTTTACCATTGGACAATAAAGAATATTATTATTATTATCCCTGTTTAAAACCGCCTCATGATTGACTTTAAATGAATTATTTCGTATTTTAGAATAATTTCACACATTTGATGAAATTCAATTAGTTATTACTTGTAAGTACGTTCAGACTTTTACCAGCGATTGCGATAGTAATTGAAAAGGCAAATACTTTTAAGGGAAAAGTATAAATTTCATATTGATTATACGAACTTATCTAATATATTTTTCTTCTAACTACTTACTTTCAAAATGGACTATTCATAAAAATTCACATTTTTTTTGTATTTCCCGCCTTTCTTTGTAATGCGACCTTAAACGCGATATTCAAATGTATTCCCATATTATATTGCAGGGAACAACGTTCCAGGCTCTGTAATTCCGCACCAACACCACTCATATAGTATACAATATAACAGCAACTTCCTCGCATTACCAAACGCGTAAATTAATCCTGTTGCTTCGTTCAACAGCGCCACCTACCCCATCTAGACCCCCATTACTACGTACACATCCCGACAACTTACACGCGAGTACGCGAGCACTATTACCGCGGTTAAATTAATTTCAGCCACGCTCTCGCCTGATAAATCTATCGTAAAATCGCTTAATACAGGAAATAGAACGATTTCGATCGCTTTTTCCCATCTAGGAGATCCCCTCCCGAGGGATGGGAGTAGCGGAGCATGTGTTAGACGGTCGATCCGCCTAGACAATCTCGGTTATCCGTGTAAACAAGAACGGATCGACGTTCTGCCCCCATCCGCCGTCCATAATCGACGGCATCGGCGCCGCAAATAGATTACACTTCGGCCCGATCATGTCGGAAGCCAGAGACTAGCCCCCGGGGCTTCTAAGTTGGATTCGTAATTTTCGATAAGTCGAAGAGAGCGGTCAATACTAGCGGATCGGTTTGTTTTACGATAATCTCAAACGTTTCCAATACTTTTTCATCGATGCGGTGAGAAAAAATCGAAACGAAATATAAAACTTTATCTTCAGCAGCATCGAGCAAGGTCCTCTAAAAAAGAAATGTACCGCTAAGATGGTGTTCTTAAAGTTCTTAAAGGGGAGTTTGCTATCATAATCCGGGACATATAGGTTCAAATATTAAAATATCAAATTTCCAAACTGTAATATAGTTCATTTACTATAACAGACGAGGTACTACATGAGTCAGTTTGCTATGACGTCACGACCATGTTGCAAATTTTCTGTTCGTTAAAACGTAAACAAACTGTTAGGTTATTTAGCTGTCAAACACTTTTGACAGGTGAACAAACAAACTCTTAAAAATAACATTTACCGTTAATATTAGTGATGATTCTTTTTGAAAATCAGGATTTAAAGTATGTTAATCATGATACCGGTGGAAAAAATAACAAAAAGGCACAAGTGAGTACAATAACTTTAAATCGGGACCATTATCGCTTAAAGTATTCACAGTAACAATTAGTATGCAAGTTTCTTCGCTAACCAAACCAATCTCTCTGATTTACTACTTCTGAATTTCGTTTCCAATATGTTGTACACCAAGTACGTCAAATTTCCAGACTAATTTAATTCAATCCGCTTTATACAATTGTATACATCCTCCGATCTGCCATATTTCATCCATCGTTTCGTAACAAACTTCCTTTTCTTTGAGAACAAATAATATTTATCACAACAATGTGTTTCAACCATAGAAAATGCATTTTTCTTTAAGAGCACTGTTCAAAGTGTTTAATGTGTTATGTTAGTCTGAAAAATGTATGTGAAAGAACCACTTCTGTACAATATTTGTATATACTCACTGTTTTTGTACATGTCATAAATTGTATTTCCAATAGCACATTGACAATGGGTAGAATAATCAATTTTTACACCATTTATTTCGTATGCATTTTCGTTTTGGGTTAGTGGATGTAATTCCTTGTTTACTCATGGATGAAATTTTGTTTATATTTGCAACATGAATGTTTAGAGCACTTATTACTCTCTGAAAACGAAATACTGTAAAGAATATGACATTAAAAATACATGGATTTTATACATACTTCTGGCACGAAAGTTAACGGGAGTAATGGCATAGTAATTGCCCGTTGTTCTCGCGTTCTGTATGGAAATACACGATTAACGAAACTCTTAGTTATATGTTAGTTAGTTATTTTAATATTATGGTATTGCATGGCCCGAATTTACAACTAATGACGTACCTCGTCTGTTATGGTAAATGAACTATATCTTGATTTTATAACGATTTAGGATTACAGGAGTTTAGAGGAATATCGGAATTGCGTTCAAGAAACGTTCACCTTGAGTTCTATGGAATGACTGCTTTATTCTAGAATCTAATATACATGCCAACCTCCTTAAATCAGTGCTACCAACATAACATATATTACACAAACCAGCAAGGGAGCATTAATTTATAATCAATTCACTTACGGAAACTGCAAATTTTCATAAGAACAAATTGATTTGCTAAGATTTAAATAAGGTAAAGCTAAAATTATATCATTTCACAAAAAAAAGGAAAGCTATTTAGCTTTCCTTTTAACATAACATGTAGGATCATTTGATCCTACATGTTATCGACTAATTTCTACTTTACCGACCATATCCAATGTGTTTGGAAAAAATCTTAAAGAATGGATTACTTGACTATTTCAACAGAAAGTCTTGCAAAGAACGATATGGTATATATCGAGCCCCACGTTGGCACTAGGTTCTAATTGATTTCCAAATGTTACATTTTCAAATTAAGCGTCTTGTATCAGTTAGGGTTCGGATTTATAAATAATAATATGGGCATTTGGGGACTTGTTTATTAAGCATTACGGACGACTTAATTTCCGCTCGTGACAGAAGTCTTGCCTCTCTCCAGTCTTGCTGGATTACAGTAAACCTTTTGACATCTCACAAGGGAACCTCGCGAACTGTAAATCGCAGATTTTAATGAAACTTTGTCAGTTTGTAGACTTCATGGAGTGTTACTCAAGGACGCTTTCCATTGCTGCGGAACTTCAAGTTTAGGGGGTGCAATTCACCCTTGAAATTTCAGCTAAATAGGGCTTTCAACGCAAGCTATTCAATTTCTTAACAGTTATCTATCCAATAGAAGCCAATATATTAGATTACCTAGCGATGTGTCAGAGCCCATGTCCGTAGTAGGTGCCGTTCCTCAAGGCTCCATACTTGGTCCTCTGTTTTTTATCATTTACACCGTTTTTTGCCATCGTTAGTAAAAACCTGCAAGATCTGTTTGTATGATTATGGTACCGTAAAATGGGGTGAAGTTGACCAATTTTCAACTTTAAAAATAGATATTATGTAACGTTAAACATCAAAAAATATTTCCTACTATGACATGGGTATTGATATCATCTACAAATATAGTAGTTAAATATATAATATTTTATAATACTATATGAGTGTGAGATGTTACGAACTCATTATTTTTTTAAAGATATTTTGCTAATTTTCCAATATAATATCTACAAATATGTTCTGATTAGAACACAAATTCGTAATATTATATGGAGTAAGCACTAAATTTTGCGCTATACGCTAATAAATGGATTAAACCTAGAAAAATACATACAAATGTCGCTATTGACAGATATCAATGTTGCACTGACGAGCCTCGTCAGTGCCTTGTAAAGGCGAAACATTGATGTCTGTCAATAGCGACATTTGTATGTATTTTTCTAGGTTTAATATTTTATAGCCATTAATTCAAAAAAAAAAATATATTTACTTTCGGTCAACTTGACTACAGATATACTTTGCTCTTTAAAAATGGTTTTCGGATAATTGGGGTTGACTTGACCTAAATAAAACAATATCTAACTTACAACTAACAGTTTCTTTGACTAAATGAACAAAAACTCCGTAAAGTTATTTGCAAGGAGGCTGTATTATTAATTTGCAAGATATTTATGTAATTATTTTGGTACAAACATTCACTTAAAGTTAAAAACTGACATGTCAAAGTCAAAATAAAGTTCCCCCTGCGATAAACTTTGGGTTCACCTAATCTCATTTTGTCGTTACACAAAGATATGTCGTCTTTATCTTCTATACTGGGCCAAATAAACCTGTCAGCTTTATCTCGTTTTAAAAAATTAACATGAATTGCCTCACCATTCACTGATAATACTTTGCCAATATAATGTCTGATTGTCCTTTGGGTTTGGTATTCTACAACCACCCATGAATCCTTTTCTATTTTGTCAAACTGTTTCTTTATTAGTTTCTCCGTCTCTTTCTTCTTCTTTCTCTTCTGCAGAACTTTGTTCGCTTTCGCTTTGTTCAACAATTCTCCCTCCTTATGCTTTGAACTTTACTTGTAGTAGGTAGGAACTCGTCTTTCCCTTTTTCAGGAGAATTTTCAAATGCAACGGATCTTTCGGGAATAACATTTAACTTCTATCTTTTTGCTACAGAATCCCGTTTTTTAGGATTTCGTTGATCCTTTAAAAATTTTTGCACTTTTCGGTCAACTTAACCCCAGCAGTCATATACACCCCGAATTACGGTATCCAACTTTACCATACCTTTCTAATAAAGAGCAGGCCCTACATGATATTTACTAATTTACTAATTGGACCGTATTTCTTTGAAGATGAGGAAGGTAATGCATTAACGGTGAATGGCGGATATTATCGTACTATGATAACGCAGTTTTTTATGCCTTTGGAAGATATTGCTCTTCACGACATCTCGTTTCAGCAGGACGGTGCCAGATGTCATGCCGCCCGTAAAACATTGACTGTCTTGCGCAGGTTTACTCCTGGTCGTGTCATTCCCCAGTTTGATGACCCTTCTTGTGATTTAACCCCTTTAGATTTCTGGCTGTGGGGTTATTTGCAGTCACAGGTTTATGTCAACAAGTCCGCGACCACCGAAGCATTGAAGGCCGAAATTAGACGCTCTATCAATGAAATAACGCCACATATACATATATACAGGGTTGGGATAAAGTATGGAACCAAGCAAATAACTTTAAAACGGAGAGGATTATGTTGATGAAAACTTACAACTAACAAATAAGTGTCACGAAATATAATACATCTAATTCCGATTTTGTTGTTGTGACTGTACTTCCAGTTCAACCGGAAGTTTTCTTTATTTTTTTTATTTAATGATAGATCTTGTTTTTGTGAATTCGACCATACTGGTTTTAGCACTATTATCCGTAAATAATGAAGAGATGGAACACTCCACATTTACTGAACAATTAATTTTATTTACTGTAAATTATTAACAATATCATCTTATAAACCAACACATTTAAAATGTTCAAAATGCTCGCCGTTTACTTCCTGATAATATGCAAGTCTTCTAGGAAATTCCTGAGTTACCTTTTCCAAAACTTCTCTACGGATTAAATCACATTCGTCGACTATTCTTTACCTCAACTCCTGCAAAGTAGTTGAACGCCTAACATAAGCGCGAGATTTGGGAAAATTCCAAAGATAATAATCTAATGGACTAAGGTCTGGAGAACGTGCAGACAACTCTATGAATCCCTCTACGTCCAATCCATCGATTTGGGAAAATAGCACCCAAAAAGTTCCTAACTCGCCTATCATAGTGGGAAGACGCTCCATCTTGTTGAAACCAAAAACTGAGGCAACTCCCCATTGTGTTGAAGTGCAGGAATAATGTGGTTCCTCAGTAGATTCAAATACTTTTCCCGGCTTAAGTTCCCTTCTATAAAAAAATTGGCCTATAAACCTGTTTTCAACAATTCCAATCCAGACATTAAACTTTTGAGGATGTTGAGTATGGGCTTCATGGATCCAGTGAGGATTCTCATTGGACCAGTACCTGGAATTATAGCGATTGACTGTTCCATTTAAACAGAAAGTTGCTTCGTCAGAAAATACCATATTAGTTGCAAAATGTTCGTCTGCATTACAAATTTCCATCATTCTTTCGCAAAACTGCAGGCGTCGATCAAAATCATCATTTGACAGTTCTTGAAGTAGGTGTATTTTACACGGATGGAACTTTTCTCTCTTCAATATTTTTCCTACAGAACGACGACTTATGTCATGGTTTAGTGCTAAAGTTGTGGTAGAAGTTTGAGGTGATTCATCTAATTCAATAGCAATGTTTTCTCTAACAACTGCGTTAGTTCCAGTTCTATTTTTGGTGAATTTTTAACCGTTCCAGTCACACTAAAACGTTTTAGTGTTTTAGTGACAGCTGAACGTATTATAGGAGTTCTTTCGGGATGCAAAACATTAAAAAAGTGACACACTTCTTCATGAGTTCTAACGCGATCGTCAAATCCGTCAAATCATCATTAAAATTTCAATACGCTCCCTTTCATTTAAATGCACCATTTTCATCCATACAATTAGTAATTCGATAGACGTGAATTAAATAAACTTGACAGTTTGTCAACAATTACTTACTAGATGATAATACCTTTTGTTTGTTTGTTGCTGGGCAAAGCTTCGGGTTGTGACTGACATCTATGAACTTATTCTATCATCCCCACTGACACTTTTGCCAAACTAATTATCTCTCCATTATTTACAGATAATGTTGCTAAAACCAGCATGGTCGAATTCGCAAAAACAAGGTATTACTATCTGCAAAAATATACAGAGTGTTCCATTTAAATAAAAAAAATAGAGGGCACTTCCGGTTGAACCGGATGTACAGTCGCAACAACAAAATCAACATCAGATGTATTATATTTCCTTTCACTTATCTGCAAAGTTTCGTCAATACCATCCTCTTCGTTTTAAAGGTATTTACTTGGTTCCATACTTTATCCCAACCCTGTATGTTAGTGTTAGTGCAATACACCAAAACAAATATCTATTATAGTTTATAAATATTACGAAAACCTAAAACTCACTTATATCTTTAGAAAGCACTGCGGGCCTCAATACCCGATCAATGGGCAATTAAAAAAAATTGTGATATTCTTACACCATGATGCTCTTTTAGTCTCTTCAACGAAATCTGTTCCCTTGTGAGTAAAATACCTTTAACATCTAAAACTGCGTGATACATCGCAATGGTGCATGTAATTTCGCCCAGAAATAACGGTTTCTTCAGGAAGTAACTAACTTAATACGTAAGCCTTTCACTCCGGGTCGTTTTAGCCGACAAATATAGCGGAAATTGAACCTCAAGACTAATCGAGTTAATCTAAGAGGTTTTGGGTGAGTTCGTGGCGTGCACGCATACGTTTTAGGCCCGCACGTGTTACTTGCGGTAACCAGAACTTCCCGGCGAATTAAAATATCCGTCTTTGGCGAGGGTTGAATCTAATAAAGTATCCTCGGCGAACTGGCACGACAGTTAAGGGCATTAAAGGAAACCTTTGCAACCCTAATGCCTTCCGGTCGCTTCGGGATGCCTTAAATGAGGGAGAAAAAAAAAGAGTTTGAGTAATTATTTGAGTAACTAACTGCGGAAACATAAAATTGAGGCGAGGGCTCATAAAATCTTTGTGGATTTCAAGATACCGATGAAGATCTAAGAGGATTTGCATCTTAAAAGTACCTTTAATGGGAGGAAACAAGGAAACAATCTAAATTGCACTGTTATATCATCATTTCAGACAACTAATTAGCAATTATACTGGGTGAGTTTTTTATCTTGAGACAACGGAATATCTCTAAAACACTGCCTCAAATCAAAAAAAGATCTTAATAAAATTTGTTATAATGTAGGGAGCTCACTGAATGGTTGGCACTACTGTATAAACTTCAGACTTTAAATGGCCCTACAAAAAGAAGTCAACGGAAGTAAGATCTGACGACCTTGCAGACCAAGACACTGGACCACCTCTTCCGATCCATCGACGATTGTAGGCTCGATCTAATACTTCTCGTGCTATTCTTGAATCATATTGGAACCACATGGTTTGTCGTACGTCCAAGTCAAGGTCTTCAAGTAACACTGGAAGTTCGTTCTGCAAGATGTTTCGATATTTTTCACCATTTAAGTTTCGATCAATGAAATATGGACCAATAAGCTTATTGCCAATTATTCCACACCAAACATTTACGTTCCAAGGATGTTGTTGTTCAACTTGGCGCAACCAATGGGGATTTTCGATACTCCAGTAATGCATGTTGTGCCGATTTACCGCACCGTGATTTGTGAATGTCTCCTCGTCAGAAGATAATACTCGAGCAAGAAAATTGGGAATATCTTGTATCCGTTGAAGCGCCCATTAACAAAATCGCACTCGATTTGGAAAATCATCGGCATGAAGTTCTTGATGCATGGAACTCTAAACGGATGATATTTCCTACGCTTCAATATTTGGCAGATAGTGGACTGAAAAATTCCTGATCCGCGAGCTATTTCTCGAGTACTAATGTGCGGATTATTAGCTACTGCACCTAATACAGCGATTTAATTACTTTCTCCAGCAATTGTTTTCGGCAATTACGTTTTCTTGGCTGTACAGTTCTTTCGCTAGAGAACTGTTGAACGACTCGGTAAAAAGAAGCACGCGATCACATCTTGTCGGGATAACGTTGTGAATAAAGATTAATAGCATCATCGATATTCCTACCACTTTCTCCATAGATATAAATCATTTCAATTCTCTCTTGTAATGTTATAGCCTCCATTACTGTTCAAATATTCAACTAACTAATTTGTATTGGATTAATATATATAATTTATAAATAATTATACCTAAATGGGGATCGGACAATGTATAAGTATTCGCAGCTTGACAAGTACCTACTGAATAAAGTACGGCTTTGTATCGTTGAATAGCATTCCAATTGCTAATAAATACATATATCGAAGTGAAGAAGCACAGTTTCGAACATATGGCTTTTTGAAATGTTAGTTTATGTTAAAATAAAAAAAAAACAAAATCATGTTTGCTTGCTTCGCTTTTTTGTGTATTTTTTTTTTCTAGACGTTCACATCATGTTTCTGCGATTACAGCGTACTCTGTTACGATCGAAAAAAAAGTTTCAAACAAAAACTACATGTGAGGGGTGAGGTGGGGGATCGAGTTCGGCACCATTCAGTGACTCCCCTACATTATATCAACTCTTATTAAGATCTTTTTTTGATTTGATGCAGTATTTTAGAGATATTCCGTTGTCTCAAGATAAAAAAACTCACCCAGTATATTTATAGAAGTTATCAGTGTGTGGTGCTATGCTGAAGCACTTATAAATATCGGGAAGTATAAGGTTTTAAGGAACGTTTTTCAATATGACTGACCAATCGTTAGGGTAGCAATCGTTACCCTTACATATACATATAAACCCCCTTCCATATGCGAGTATTCTTCAGCTTTATGTTAACAGCAACAATAGTAGCAGCCCTCAAGCTGTCTCTTGCAAATTGAGGACAAAACGTCGGCCAGAAGCAGTTTCAGGATATGGGGTCAACCCGGAAGCCACACAGAGAAAAAGTATTCTTTAAATTATATTTCTTTCAATTAAAAATAGTATTATTTTAATGAAAGGAATGGGTGTTAACTAAAAGAAATATGTATTAACTGAAAGAAATAGTTCCTTTAAATATAAACAAAGAAATATTTCGTTGATTTGAAGAATCCTTTTTATTTGTGCAAGTGTGTAGTATGGTCTATGCGTTGGTTTAAATTAACACTTTAAAGTTGATCGTTAAAATGTATTTTCTATCGATTTGACATCCCTTCCCACTTATAACCATTGAAACATTTCTATAAACAAATCTAATTGTTCATGCAGAATTATCACGAAATCAAATATCACAGATTCGATATTGCTAGCGATTGACCAGACTTAATCGAATGCACTTGTGGGATTTCCTACTTATGTACGATTAACGGCGTATCAATGAGGTACACGTAAAAAGCAGTCGATTATTCAGCCACACCGCGGGTAGTAATTGGAAAATGTGTATAATACGGCATTCAGAATTCGGAATTATTCCTACGTAAGTGAGATCACCAATATAATTGGATAATCGGCACAGCCAGAACGAATTGTTCGGCTACAATATTGAGTAGGGTATTGAAGCCGTACAAGTGGCCCGCTGATTGTATGATTATAACGATGGAAAAGTGGGATTCGGTGTTATTTGTTTCTGATAGAGATAATTTAGTTGGATTGTGCGGTGTAATTTAATGTAATTTACCTAGGTTTATAAGTGTTTCATATGTTGGGGGGTTTATTAGTGAAAATTTTGTGTTATTGTAGTTAGAAGAACAAATATGTTTATTACGCTGCTAATGATAGTAATTGTGTAATGATAACAGATGCAGTTCTCGCTGATTTTCATATAATTTTGTCTACTCAATCAAACAATATGCGATCAAAATTTGTCTATCAACCACCATATTTTTATATGTTTTACTTGTTTTTAATTCTTGGGATTTTCTAACTTTTTCATAGCCGGTTTCCTGATAATTAGAAATTTTTTGTTTTTCCGCATAGTCATTGGCTGTGTCGATGGATCTCCGATTAATATTGACGCACCGCCTCAAAATGAACAATACAGTTTGTTGACCGGCATGAAAAACATTCCTAGAATTGTATGGTTGTTTGTGGGCCAGACTCCTGCAGATCAAAATATAGAGGATCCAGCTGTTGTAAGGTCTTTTCTCGGCAGTGACAATACCGAAAGCTTGTGCTTTCACATGAATATCCCTCAATTTCTTTATTTTATCTTCTTTGCAAATATTCGCAGAAACCGTGATAAACAAAACATCTTTGGCTTGGCGTATTCTTTTAAAATTTAAAATTTATTCTCCTTTTATTATAAATCCTGAAATCAAAAATAAAGCTGCGCTCAAAATTGCGTACATAATTAAATAATGCATAATGCATACTTACATAATTTTAATTAAACAAAATTAAATTTTTATTTGCAATTCATAACTTACCATTTCGAGGTTAACAACTCGAACTTATGATTAAGTAAAATTGTAAAAATATTTTACATTTGTAATAATTATTTGTGCAACACCTGTAATTATATGCAGTGCAATACAAGTATCAGTAGTACACGCTTCGGCGGTACATATACTAAAATTGGAACGATGCAGAGAGGATTAGTGTCCCCCGCGCAGGATGACACGCAAAATCGTGAAGCATTCCACATTTTTTCAGCATAGACACCGTTTCTTTGGCGACCATTGTTGGCCTTCCATCGCTGGAGCGTTATGTGAATGCGATTCTTAGACTGAAAGTCAACAACTTGTGGCATCCTAACTTTAGGAAAGGAGGGCATACTAATACTACGGGTACGACGCTGGACGGGCGTTTGCTGCAAATGCCCACGGACAGTATGGCACCCAAAATTATATTCACTGAAAAGGTGAAATCTCCATAACGAACAGAGACCAGGCACGTAGTGAGATCACTGCTATTGATGACTGGTTCACGGACTGATCCAAATCCAGCCAGGGCACAGGAACTGGTATTTGTGGGCCCAGCCCTAATCAAATGATATCCATAAGTCTGGGGAAGCATGCAGCGATCTTCCAGGCAGAGGTATTCGCCCATGCAGCCTGTGCAGAAATGATTGCAAAGAGAGGCTACATGCGAAGGAAAATAAGTATACATGACTGACAGCCAGGCTGCTATCAAGGCAGTCTCGAGTCCTGTAACTGAGTCCCTCAACAATCCCACAATACACTGGCACGGGACTACATGGTGTCTCTGATTTAGGTGCCGGGACATGAGGATATAAAAGGCAATATAAAGCCGACGAACTAGCCAAGGAAGGCTTTAAAAGACACTAGGTCTAGAGCCCATATGTGGGATTACTAAAGACTCTGCAAGAAGGAAGATCTGGATCTGGTTAGATAAAGAAAGTGCAAATAAATGGAGGTCGACTGAAGGTCAACTCAATACTATATTCTCTGATAACCTACTCAGACGCAGCAAGAAAGAAGCTGAAGCCATTACTGGGCTGGTAACTGGACACTGTCACGTGAAAAAGCTTCTATACAACACAGGTCGAGTAAATGCAGAAGATACGAACTACAGGAGGAAACGAGCTTACATGTGAGGAATTGAAAGTTTTCAAGTTTCCACTGGGCAAGATACTGGGCTTTATAGAGAACACCAAGCTGCTCGAGTGGAAATAAGAGATTTAATAGGGACGGTATCTACAATAAGCGCCTAAGTTTAAGAAGAAGAAGAAAACAAGTACCTGTAATTGTAAATTTGTACAATTATAACTTGTACTTTTATACAATAGGTCTCTGGTCAGACGGCTCCCAACAAAAACAAATTAAATTGGTACTTGTTGAAGGAATCAGATGTATGCAAATGCAATGACATTCTTGGTGACATTTAAGAAGTAAAGTAACTAAGCTATCTAACCTTATAATATGCATATTTGACAATGGAAAAGTCGGTCATAGATAGTAAATACGTTACATAGATATAAATGGCAATGTTAGTACAAATTTTATTAGTCAGTAATCACATATAGTTAGCCCTGTGGAATTAAAAATTGCGAGCGAGAAATTTGACTTACTGCCAACCTTTCAAAATTTTTTTGGCATATACATATAAAACTGGAAGTAAAGACGACTAATTGAGCAAGACTGTAATACGTTGATGTTGTACAATTTACATTTTAAGCTTTATAACTTTTTTTTACTTCTTCATAAGAATGCTTACCTAAAGGACTAGATCGCAGGGAACAATTAAACAAAAGTAAAGAGGTTTTAGTTTTTAAAATAGAAACAAATAAGTCTTTAAACGAAATTACTCAACTACGCTACATTGACAATAATTATTGCCAATTTTCTGTATTTATGAATTGTCAACAGCTGTTACCTTAGTTATCATGGTCCGACCGTTGGTTTTTCTATAAACGACACGCGACGGCAATTTTAACGTCAAGGAGACACTCTGTGAACTAACAAAGTGACGTGACGGACGTGACTGGACGTGGTTTTGAAATATAACATTAATAGGCCTAAAATCGGTAAAATTAATCCTAATAAATCGTAACGTATTAATATTTAATTATTATTAAAACTTTATTTGTTATTCAAACAAAAAAATATTATACAATTTTGTGCTTGACATATTTTAGGAATGATTGGCCAGTATAAAGTTTGAAAAGGCAAATAAATGGTTCCTTCCACAGGTGTTGCTGCAAAACTCACAGAATTGATTAATTTTCAAGGATTAAACTCTCGCTCTAACTAAATAGTAAAAGATAGGTCCTAAAGGGCTCAACCAAATTCGGAAATGAAAAACGTTAGGAAAAAGTTTAGCTTACTAGCCAACTGCTCAAACTGTCCACTCATTCATGAAGTATGTATTCACACACTTGGTTCATAATTATTTTCTGTGAATATGTATACTTACAGTAACACGTACCTTATATTCTGCTTTCGTGCATCAGCTGACGACATTGATTTCTGTTAAAATATCTCCAAACGTTGTAATCTTACATTGGCTCACAGTAAATTATTTGAATTTTTAAAGCAGAAAAGTAAAATTATGAAAGCACACAATCAAAACGCAACCGGTAAGATGGGAAGATATATGTTATACACCTATATTCTATTTACTCGACTAGAAGCATACACCATTAAACCAGGCGTTTATTTAATACTTAATAATCAATAAGTTATACCTTACCTAGCCGTGCTTCTTATTTGATATAATCTACTTCTCGTCGTGTTATTCTAACAAATAAGTGTCGCGTCATTCCTCGTATGCTTAGAAAACCCCTATCTTAAGCGATTTTTAATGTTCCCTCAGTCCTTTTATCGCTCGCACTGCCACTATTTGCATGCACTAGTTTCCGACATTATCGAAGGCGTACATTCACTTTAGATGGCGCTCAAGATAATCCTCGAAATTAAAGAGAATTTATCGTCAAATTAGGAGTTCAGCTTTTCGCACACGATACCCACCTTTTTCATTACGTTTTTAATTCGTTAACGATTTCGTATTTGAGGCTGCAATCTCGCATAATGCGGTTTTTACTAACGTAGGGATTTAACTTTTCAACGTGTACAACGATTGCGTGCTAGGTACTGCCGCTGAAAATAATCTTCCTGATCCCGGCGTTCGTGTGTAAACAATTTCGCAGCGAGCGTTTTGTGTGTTTAGTGGCGCAACTAGAATAATCTGAAAGGTCGCTTTTCGCTAAGCATGCTGTTAACTCTCGTGCAGTCATTGAAAAAGGACGTACTTATACTACATGCATTTTATGTGTGCATGTTTTTATTAGGGAGGGCACCATTGTTTGCATAAAAGTAGACGCGGATTAGTCCAAAATAATATCAGATTTAGGGTAAATATTCAAATCAAATACCGTGAATGCTTACAACTTCAATTCACTCAAGCCATGAATGCTGTATGTACTTATAAGCTAGGGGGAGCAGGTATTTTTTTTTTGTAGTGGGAGTAGTCTCACGCGGAGTCTCCGGATACACTGTAGCCCTTTTGGTTTTTGTATTTAGTCTCCTATTTCTTTTACCCATTAAATTAGACCAACCATTTCAGGATCTTAGTACCCTGTGCTATTCTGTACAGGTCTCTGGCTAGTTGATCGAAGTAATCTTCTGGATTCATTTTTGGCTTGCCAAAAACTTCCTGTCTTCTTGCGTTCAGAGCTTCGCATTCACACAGAATGTGGTAAGCGTTCTCTATCTTATCATTACACAGTCTGCAATTGGTATCTAAAGTATTGATCCCAATTTCCTGTAGATGTCCTTTCAGTGTACAGCGTTCTGTTAGGAGACATATCATGATGCGAAGATGATTCCTCCTGAACTGCAGTAGCTCTTCAACCTTAATTTTTTAATGTCCCTTGCTGAAGGTCTTACCATGAGTTCACCTGGTTGTATTATTCCAGCGTTCTTTTTTACCCAACTTCTTACCTGCTCCCATGCTGTCTATATGCTCTTAGAACAGGTTCCAGGCCTATAATTGAAGCAGATGATCCCCTTTTTGCTAACTCATCGGCTTTTTCATTTCCTTCGATTGCCGAATGTCCAGGCACCCACAGCAAGGTCTGTCAAGCTATTCAGTTCTCGAATATATTCCCAAAACCATCTTGATTATATCTTGGGGTTCACTGCCCTCGATATCGCATGGCTGTCTGTCGCAATATAGATCCGCTTATTTTCATAAGCCATCTGATGGATTTCAGTTGCACAAGGCATTTTTGTGTATGCCTCTGCTTGAAAAATCGTGGCATATTTTCCCAGTGGAAGGATGATCAATATAATTTTGATCCCGCTATAGATTCCCGATCCAGTCCCGTTTTCGATCTTTGATCCGTCTATAAACCAGATCAATTCTCAGAACGCCCTCAATATCGCCTGGCTGCCTGCACCAATATAGATTCGCTTATTTTCAGTCCTGTCATTGATTTCAGTTTCATAATGCAATAGTGCGTATGACTGTGTTTGGAAAACCGTAGCGTAGATTCTAGCTTCAGTCCCGTTTTCAGTTTTTGATCCGTCGGTAATTCAGTTCAATTCTCCAAACCTGTCTCTGTAATTGGATTGTTTCCAGCTTATCTGATCCGTGATTTCCACCACGAAATTTCTGTTAAAAAGATATGTTGAAATCTTATGCTCTGATCTCATTCCCTCCAAAGATTGCCTTACATATGATGGACAAGATTATTGTGTCCCAACCCTGCATATCTGCCATTTGGTAGATCTTGCAATCTGAGATGGCCCATTCTTGCCTCGCCTATTATCACCAAAAGGGAGAGAAATGAGGTCTATGAGGCTTTCCATTGCTGCTGTAGGAGTAGTCCTCATAGCCCCTGTTATTCCTAAATATGCAAGCCTCTGTATCTTGCTAAATTTAGTTGTCACACTTTACCAGAGATGCATAAGTAATCACGGGTCTGATCACCGTGATATATGTCCAGTGCATCATATTAGGCCTTAACCCCCATTTTTTTTTTCTTAAAGGGTGAGCACCTATAGTCCAGACACTTGAACTAGGTACTCATTGTACCGTCCCTATTAAATGTCTTACTTCTACTCGAGCAGCTTGGTGTTCTCTTATAAAGCCCAGGATACTAAACTTGTTTCCTCCTGTAGTTCGCATCTTCTGCACCACGGTTCGCTTACTTGACTTGTGTTGTATAGATGCTTTTTAAGGAAACAGTGTCCAGTTACCAGCCCAGTAATGGTTTTAGCTTCCTCCATTTCTTTGTACTTTCTTTATCTAAGCAGATCCGAATCTCCCTTTTAGCATACGAGCTCTGTACATATGAAATGCCTTTTAGAGCCCTCCTTGGCTAGTTCGTCGGCTATTATATTGCCCTTTATATCCTCATGTTCCGCCACCTAAATCAAAGACACCGTGTAGTACCGTGTCAGTGTATTGAGAGATTGTTTGTAGTCTCTAACTAATTTTGACCTACTTACAGGATTCGAGACTGTCTTGATAGCAGCCTGGCTGTCAGTCATTATACTTATTTTGCTCCTCAAGCAGCCCCTTTTTGCAACCATTTCTGTGCAGGCTGCAAGGTTGAATACCTCTGCCTGGAAGACCGTGCCATGCTTCCTCAGGCTTATGGATCTCTTTTGATTAGGGCTTAGTCAACAAATACCGGCTCGTGTGCCCTGGCTAGATTTGGATCCGTCCGTGAACCAGTCATCAAAAGCAGTGATATCACTACGTAGTTGGTGTCTGTTAGGTATGGAGATTCTCACCTTTCCAGTGAAGATAATTTCGCGTGCTATACTGTCCGTGGGCATTTGCAGCAATGGCCGTGTAGTATCGTACCCGTAGTATGTCCTCCAACCTTAGTGTTGGGACGCTACCAGTTGTTGGTTTTCAGTCTAGGGATCGCATTCATAGCTTCCGCTCAATCTGTTTTTGCTCATAAAGACTGCTTTACGGAGCCTTTCCTCATTCGGATGAAGCCCTTGAGATTTACAGTGTCTTTCGCCGGCAAGTCCAATCCAGAAGGAGCAGTGCCTAGCAGCAAGTTGAGATGTGACAAACGTTTTGATGCTGCCATATGAGCTACCACACCTTGGGTAGCTCGCTAGCGCCCCTTGGTAACGTGTCAGCTATTTCATTGCCTATGATACCAGAGTGACCTGGCACCCATCTCAATGTAACATTTAGATGTTCCTCCAGCTGTTTCAGCTTTCTATGGCACCCGAGTACCACCTCAGAGCCAAATCTGACAGCCCGCAAAGCTTTGAGGGCAACTTGGCTATCAAAGATGATTTTTAACCTTCCATTCTTGCGCAGGCAGTTTGAGATGCCCTCGGCGCAAGTCTGGATGACAATAATCTCAGCCTGGAAATGGTGGGGGAGGCCCCTAGGCTAAAAGCTTTACAGTCCGGCTCTCTGTCCCTCCAAATTCCAATGCCCGTGCCGCGACGCGTTTTCGAGACAGCGACAAACAAACGGGATAGACCGCGTTTCCGTTTGCGGATGTACGCTGTTGCAGTTTCCTTGCTGGAGATATCTACACTGTATCACCCAGAGAAGCTGAATACGGGCGAGATCTTATCCGCCTTTATGGACAGTGTTACTGTCTGTTGATGTAATTGAAGATGCTGGTGTGGTATCCGACTTTGCCGAAGAAGCCCTAGCATCCACTACATTTTGCTCTGTCGTTCGTAGCTTACTTTATAAAAATAAAGTGAGCTTAAAAAGAAGTATACTGCTGTATACTGATTGATTTAATTGATAAAGTAAAACAGAATTTTTAACCTAAAGATGCTAATTAACAATCAAATTTATTTCAAAAAAGGGTTTAATTTACAACTTGTGCAGAAAAAAACCCGTGAACTGAAGGTTCTGGCCTAAAATAAAAACTGTACTTGATTCTAAATTAAAATAGGACAATGCCATTTCCTATGCAAAGCAAAAGATTTGTTTGTTCAGGAAGATTTTCCAAAATCTTACAAATTCAATCCACGTGGTTTCAAATTAAAATAAATTAAGCGTGAACAATATCTAGAAATTTACAAAATGAAAAACTTAAAAGCAAGAACAAAACTTCTACTCACCCAACCGAGATGATTGATAATTAAAAATGAATCAGCAAAATTGAAATAACGGAAAAATAAACTCTTTAAACTATAATGAGAAAATAAAAACTAAAATATATCTTCCCGAACAAAAATAATAAATGATCTTATATCTGTAATGTGCACACTTCAATGTATTAACAATTATTACAAAATGAATTCCTTGATTGGCTATATTTTTACAGAAATTAAATTTCAATATCAAATGAATTACAAAATGATTGAAAAATACAAAAATACGTCTACTCACGTCAATAGTCGAACAAGGAACTCCTTGACAAAACTTTACAATTGTTTTTCTTACAAAAATCCCTCTCTCAAAAACAATAGACAAATAAATGAATGGAATTAATTTAAAAAACTTAACCCTTAAATAATTAAATCATGCAATTAACTCTTAAACTAAATTTATACAAAACAAAATTATAATTGTGAAAATTTCTCGGTAATTGACATCAAACGAACGGATAATCAAAACAAACCAAAACATGCAACTTTAAAATACACTCAACGGTAACGGGTGGTCTAGCCACAGCAATACGTACTATTAACAATGAGAATAAACGGTTTCTACAGGAATATTAAGCTTAAACATTAAAAATAGACATTCTGTGTTTCAAGATACATTTTCTTGGCCCAATCTCGGCAAACCGTTATCCCCGCGTTATTCATCACGAATCACACCCTCCCCACGTCGAAACTTCTAATATAAATAAGGGGCAATATTCTCGGGAAGCTATCAGCTATATCCGATGTAACATCCGAAGCGCCAATAACTCTTCGGATGAAAATATTTCTTGCAAGAGACCGTGACGCGGAGAGAAGACGAAAGGAAAAGGAAAAACAGAAACATCAGAATGAGCGGTGTCTACATACATACGACGCACAACATTTCTTCTGCTGGAGTGCCTAACCCTTGCGATTTATGAGCTAGAGGCGATAAGAAATGAAATGCGCCCCTCGTAAACTTAGACGGTAGATATGAGACAAAGTCGACGTAAACAACAACGGATGCTCTCTGGGCAGGCGTTTAAGCCGGTCAGGCAGTAAAGGCGCCGCCGGTTCCGCGAGGAATCGACGATATTTTGGAAGGAATCTTCGCGAATTTGTATGTATTTATGTGGGACGACAAAAGCAATTGGGATAGCGACGTTTCTCATTGAATTCCGGCAAAGTTTTGAGCGGATAAGCTTGGACACGTATGTAGTACAGGAGATGAATTAAATTAACTCAGAAAATCGAAAACTAGCCGGCGCCTCCACCAAAATTATAATCCACACCTTTTTGGATTAACACTAAAATGAGCATCGAGATTGTACCGTCAGGTTACATTTGACATTATTAATTAATTTACTATTCCCTTTGTTCTCTTCTCCGCTTAAATCATTGGATTAGCACAGTATCTCATTTTAGAATAAACAAATTTACCTCTGCGACATTCTGCCTCAGCGCCTACTAATTTATTCCGCTTTGATGTTCGCGCAAAGCGCCAATTCAGAATAAAAAAAGGGAAACATTGGATTTTATAGTTCGCCGTACATTCGCAGTAATCTCTTTAGTTGATGTAAGTTTAAGACCAATGATGATTGTCTTTTATTTTTCAAATGTTCCTACTCTAACTTAATAAT
The DNA here is from genome assembly GCA_004143645.1 of Protaetia brevitarsis. NCBI lineage: Eukaryota > Metazoa > Arthropoda > Insecta > Coleoptera > Scarabaeidae > Protaetia > Protaetia brevitarsis. Next base: position 1,910,318 of record RXPK01000125.1, read on the forward strand.
TTCCCCATGATTATTAATAATAATAACGGAAATATAATAAATCGGTCAGCTGTCAGTTTTTATTATGTTTGCGCTCGTGGAACGATTTTAGTTATTTCCCAACATTCGCCAAGGAGTAAGGGAAAATCATAAAGAAACCTTACTCTGGGAGCAGGATCTAAAAAGTAGTTTCAGATCTTATTACTGATAGCCAGCAAATTATTATTATTATTATTATTATCCTTCTGAGTTTTGCAGTTTATAATATTTCAAAGTATCATATTCATGAACACTCAAATACTAATACAACTACCACTTTTAAATAACGTATTACAAACTGCCCTTAACTAATAATGTAATTAAACATTTTAAAGATTTTAAAAACATCAAAATCGCAAAATACAATGTAACAACCGTCAGAGCAATCTTCACTAAAACTAAAGACAAGATACCAATTTTAGACCAAAGTGATTCCTTGTCGCGATTGTCAAGGTTATATTACATTGGTCAAACTACCAAAATTTTAAGAAATTGAATAACTCAATATAAAGGTGATAGTCGTATAGGTGAACGTTCATGTGCTTTGCCTCCACATTTTCAAAATTTAGGCCACAATTTGAATTATCATAACAGTAAAATTCTTGACATTGAAATAATTACAAAAAACGGATATTTTTAGAATAGTACGTATTAACAAGAGTCAAAATTCAATTAATTTTAAAACAGATATAAATCAACTCAACCATATTTATTATAATATTTTACATTTACAACATCTAATAACTATAGACCGGATTATATGAGATATAAAGAAAAACTGGAATATATGCGCATATATGCAAAAAAATTGCGACAATATGCAAAATTTTTACATAACATAAATAAGAGCAGAAATTTAAACATTCACTTTATTGCACAAAATTTCTTCACAACATATTTCTAAAACAATTTATAATTAAATGTTTTTCAAAATTGTGTAAAAGAAAATTTTGTCTTCTATCGGAATACATATTTTTCGAAATAGAAAAGCTTCTTTCAACATCCACAGATGTAATGGTGCATTTTTTAACTTTACAATACATTCTAAACTAAAATCAAAGTCGAAATCGTTTACTGTTTCACCTTTTAAAATTTTCTTAACTTTCTTCAATTTCAAATACCCCGTATTTTTATTTATCACTTTTTTAAATTTATCGTATATAGAATTACCTATTGTACCCTTAACCTTCTTACATAGCATATCAAATTCGTCTACTATTTCGACTGATTCCGAGAGCGACATCGCTTGCCTTTCTAATTTACGAATAGAATTTGAAACAAAGCTATAATTCGACTTAATATACAAAAAGTTTTGTAGCAATTCTGTTGATGTTACTATCTTTTTACAGTTTTCTAGAGCAATGCAGTCAGCAGTGATTTCAAGAATTACATTTTTTATTCCATCAAAATTATCGTCGAAAGAAATTGCAGCCTCTAACCATGTACCTCATCTCGTAATAATCGGTTCAGGAGGCAACTTAACACCGGGAAATCGCTCCTTATAAAATTGGACTCGTAAAGGTGCTTTTAATAATACTATTTTGACATTGCTAATTAAATCATTAATCAAAGTGAATTGATTCCTAATATCTTCGGCTACACGACTGAACCCATGAGCTAAACAAGTGGTATGAATAATGTTACTATAAAAAATTTTTGCACGGCTTTTATCATGTATGGTGTATGGTAGCGTCGGACAACATTAGTAATTTTTTTCACAAGGTATACTTTATACTACAGGTAAAAAGAAATTTGATAAACCTTCTTAAACGAATTGGGCAATTGTCACATTATTTGTTTTTTGAAGTTCTTTACAATAAATTAAATATGATTTACCTACAATATCTTCATAAAGAATTCCTATTAACAAATGGGCAATATAACGGCCACACTTATCCGTACTTTCATCTACCATGATATAAATAAAATTATTCCCTACCAATTGTTGAATTTCTGCTATTGTTTGCTGGTAACAAGATGTGACATAAAGGTATACCTTGACGTAAGGTACTTTCGTCCGGTATATTATGTTTGCAATATTTTTGCAGAAATGATTTCAAATTGACATTGTTTAATCTTGCTAATCGTATGTTAGACGAAATTAATGCGTTACACAGATCCGTATTATATTCTTCTTGTTCTGAGTTTCGTGAAGTTGATGCTACACATTGACGTATAGATTGCTGCACACATACGGATCGCTTTAGTTTTCCACATTTTCCAAGATGTGATGGAGTTTTAGCGTGTTGATCAATCAGGTATTTTCTCTCAGAAGACACCTACAACAATTGTCATTTTATATCAAAAGTTAAAGAATTTAAAAACAATTGCAAAGCTTTTAGTAAAATTAAACTTACCAGTTTACTGCAGGCTCGACAAAGTATTTTGTCGCCATCCTTTACCAATTCAGGATATGGCTTAATCCATAAAGAAATTTTGTTAGATATGCTCATTGTATGTACGCACAGTATTTTGAAACGTAATTCAATTACATGCTGTTTCGCTCAAAGATATTCAATGAATGAATAGTTTATTTGGGAATTAATAATAATAAAACATACTTACCACATCCCTTCTGCTAGGCAAAATTAAACACGTGCAGTTCTTGGAAAAAAGTATTAGAGAAACCAATGTAAAAGATTTATCGTTCTGAGAATTGTCGGTTCTCGATCTACATTAGGAATTACTAACAATTTTTACTAATAGAAAGGATAAGAAAAAGCTTAAATATGCACTTTGCATATAATCCGATCTCTACTAATAACTTTACCTTACCGACAAAAATGTTTTTTGACTATTCCACGTCTAAATTAAAATTATATTATCATATTCAAATTGTAAGTATTATTGATATATTTTCATTATTATTGTTTCATATACTGTCATAATATTGTAGGTTACCCCCTGAACAAGATCGTCTTTTTGCCACTCTCACCCTGCATCCGCAAAAATTTCTAAACCCTCTCCAAAAGTGCCTACGGATTTGTTATAAGTAATACTCTTTCATTCCGCGAGATAAATTCGGCCTCCTATATCTACTCGCCTGTCTAAATCGCTTGGTTCTAATCTAATTCCCGTTGCTGTAATTAAACCCTCAAACCCTTATTTTATTAGCGTCTCTTCAAAATTTAATTTGCCTCAAACGTAAATCTGCTGGTATTATACTCGAAATAACGCACGCCGTGTCTGCCGAAATAGATGAATACGCGTTTGCGGCCCTAACCTTTAAGAATCTTTGCGCTTCGATTATTTTTTCTGTTTCTTTAATTTTACACGCGTCGACCCATATCGTCCCCGCGTACAACATTGTCGGTTCTATAGTGCCCCTGTAAATAATACTCGTCGTATTACCGTTTAAATGTTCTAATTATTTTTATATACATATATTGTACGGTTTCTCCCATTTAGTTGCGTCCCTTTACAATATCTTCAACTCAAACTCAACTTAACGATTTAATTCTTCATCAATCAATCATTTTGTCTATTATTTTCTAATTTATTTTTAATTGTAAAATTATATCAATTTATAGCAATTGTGTTTTGAAACTCTGTGTTAATCTATTAACTAAATAAACTTCGTTTTCCTGAAAAACTTTTAATTACATTGCTTCTAGGGTATTCCCAGATTTTTATTGTTGTTTGGTTATTAGTTATACATAAATTAAAAAATAGAGTTATCCATTATCTACTACTACCGAAAAAATTACTTATTGCCTTTGAATGACGAATAAAACTGGCAGCAAACAAAAACTGACACCTCCACATTAAAAAATGAAATTCCAAGCGATTACAGTAAATCTACTGGAACTTCAGGCCGTATATATCCCAGATTTACGGCGGAATCTTCTATTCACCCTAACCACCGACGATAATGGAAATAATTTTCGAAAGCAGCGGAAGGCCCTCTTTGTCGCCACAGCGATAATTGCGGCTTTAAACCGAACATTTAATTTTAAATCTAATTTTCTCACCCGCTCCCTTATTCCGTGCTTCTCCGATGGTGCGGCCCTTATCGTTGGGCCCCCGTTCTCGATCTTCCGGCGTCGCGTGCTGTCTTCTTCCTGGGGGGTGGTGGCTCTTTTCAATTTATTCGCAAAAAATAAACCCGTCAACCGACTGCTCCCCGGAGTTTTTCAAGGTGCAGAGGGAGAGAGGATGGGAAAGATTTAGATCTCGAGCTATATTTTATTTTTCTCTTTTTATGCGAGGCTCTTTTTTACGCCTGAAGATTACGCAATCGAATATTTGCCTCGCGCTAATACTAGTGGCGCAATCTGTGTGGCTTTTCTAATTTGAGCAATTATGATAGAGATCTTTATGGTTACGGTTTTTTTTTTATTACGACAAATAATGAGCGAATATTTTCCCTCTATCTTCACGTCTGTAGTTAATATCTCTAACAAAAGGGAAATTTTTCAGAGCCTAGCGGACTACCTAACATAAAGTTGAGCAACCAAAATGGTCGATTGTGAAAGTTGTGCTGTGCATTGCGTCTCCGATCAATCAAAAAATGTGAATTCCGCAGGTGTTGGCGCAAGAACTGTATTTTATTTGTTAGTTCAAACTTACCTGGTATTATTTTTTATATTTTTTCCGAGAAACTGTTCATTCTTCGGCATAATTATATTCAGTAACATATCATGTACTGCCCTCCAAAATACGTTGATTACCTACCATCTATAACAATAAATGTTACAATTAGTTTAAGGGGATTACTACATATCTTTATCCATATGGGAAAACCGCCATTACGTATGTCCCTTTTTCTCAGAAACACCGTATCTGATCTCATTGATTTTTTTGCACACGTTATCTGGTATTGTGCCAATAGTTTAAGTGAAAGATTTCATGAAATTCCTAAAGACTTTTTTTTTAGTTTTACAAAATCAATGTTTTCTTCGCTTATCCCGTTTTCTCGCAACCTGTTCAAAGTATCGCGATATATTTTTTTTTTCTAAATGTAGAATTAGATAGAAAATATACTGAATGGAACGTTTTTTAAAACAAACTTCTGCTCTTTAAACAAAAAAAAAATCGAAAATTTAAAAAAGGGAGCGCAGAAAATATCGATTTTGTAAAATTCATAAAAAAAGTCTAGAAATTTTATGAAATCTTTTACTTAAACTGTTGGGACAATACTAGCTAACGTGTGTAAAAAAAATCAATAGCTCAATGGAAAAGATTTTTAATAAAACAAAAAAACTATTAATCCCAGAGTTACCCTCGCAAATTAAAACTTTAATCTAACCACGAAAAGTGAATTGTGAGTAAATGAAATCAGACTTTCTTAAATACATGAAGAATTGTTATAAAATAAATGAACAGAATTTTTAACCCAGTAACGCCATTAAACAATAAATTTTGAAAAAACCCTGAACTGAAGGTTCTCGCCTGAAATAAAAACTGCACTAGACTCTAATTTAAAATAGGACAATGCTATTTCCTATGCAAAGCAAAAAAGAAATATTTTAATTGTCCAGGAAGATTATTCAATATACAATACCTTTGAATTTCTATCCACGTGGTTTCACAAATTAAAATAAATGAGAAAAAAAAACTAAAATAGATCTTCCTAAACGAAAAAAAAAAATAATGATTGTCCTTATATCTACCAAGTGTACACTTTCATACATTAACAATTATTACAATAATGATTCCTTGATGGACTATAATATAAAAGAAAATTAAATTTTAAAATATAAAATGAATAACAAAATGGCAACAATTATTTAAGAAACACGTCTACTTACATCAATAGTCGAACAAAGAAGTACTTAACAAAATCCTACAATTCTTTTTCTTACAAAAATCCCTCTCCCAAAAATCGTACAACGCAGACGTAGAACATTACAATCAATATTAAATAGAATACGCATAAAATCAGCACAAGCGTACAATTGACATTTGAATGACTGCATTTATTTTATTGCACGATTCGTGTAATTTTTACAACGATATATTAAATGTACATTTCCATTTTTTAAACAATCCGAGAAGGGGCTTTGGAACGCGCTATTTAGGTAAGAATTCTATCGATTCATTAGCAAGCGGCTGAAAAGCTAATTTCACAGCTAAGTTGGTGCTCCTACAAGTGTAGTGTGCCACCTAACAGATAATAGGTCACTAATCACAATACTCACTCATGATATCAAAGAGGGCGCTAAGTGAATTAAAACAGTAAGTTATCATATTTATATTTATTAAACTCTGAAAAGTAAAGTAATTATAAAGTCAATTAAATTATTGCATATTAAATAGAATTATATATAAATATAGCTAGAATATTGTATATTTCACTGTAGTTTGAAATTTCAAAGTATAAATTCAAAACATCAATGTATTTATTATCACTTCTATTACTATCGCTCTCAAAACTGGATTTTAATTTATAAATACAATGGTATTGGTGGGGGAATCTATTGCCTAATTGATTGCGTTTAGCTTCATAAATACGTATAAATGAAATTCAACTCAGCTCATTGACCTCACCAACTCAAGTAAATCACGCTTCACAACGCATCGAATTAAAGCCAACTCCAAATCAACGAATATTCACGAATCAACTATATATATATACTATGTCAAATATAACGTGTCTATAAATTGTCGCAAAAGCTACACGTAGCGACATACTTCCTTCTCCTTTTCTGAATCGAAACTCTAAATGGTAAAATATGGTACTATGCTTCATGCATCTTCAGGAGCCACTTGAAAGTAACATACATTTGGCAACACTGTAGTCGCATATTACCGTAATGGTAGTTACAATACTTGTCAAAATTGACAGACCAGAATTACAAATGACAAATTGGATAACACAAATGACACATAGGGAAAGCAATAAGAAAGCTTATTAAAACAGAATAGTAGTTTTGATTTTTCGAACGCATCTCTTGTAATAAATTAGCAACACTATTACCTACGCATATGTTCAAATTGATATTCGTCTGTTTGTAAACACATTTGCAATCTACGAGGTATTGTCTGTATTACTTGTTCAAGCCTTTCCGGTGTAATTTCTAATACTGCCGCGTTAATTCGTCTATTAACTTCGTCAGCGTCTTGTGGATGTTGCGTAAACTTTCACCTTTATGAAACCCCGAACAAAAAAGTCTAAAGGATTTAGGTCGGGAGACCTTGCAGGCCATAAGATAGGACCACCGCGACCAATCCACCTGTTAGGGAAGTGTTCATCCAATCACTCTCTCACATTACGAGAAAAATGTGCCGGAGCTCCATCATGCATGTAAAACATGTTACGGCATATATTCAATGGCATCTCGTCAATAACTTGTTCTAATACATTTAAGTACCCGTTGGCATCAAGTCAATTTGGCAGATAGATTGGCCCAACAACACGGTGATTTATTATACCCAGCCAAACATTAACTGAAAACTTTATTTGGTGACCGTATTCCCGAAACGCATGAGGATTTTCATCTGCCCAATGGTGAAAATTATGGGTATTGAGTACACCATCTTTGGTAAACATAGACTCGTCGGTCCAAAGAACACCTCTTAAAAAGTCGCCATCTTCTTGAATCCTATTTAAGATACTATGACAAAAGTTTAAACGGTGTATGTTATCGTTTTCATAGAGCGGCTGCACCTCAGTTATATGATATGGATAAAGAAGGTTTTCACGTAGAACCAAATGAACGGTCTTATTACTGCGGATATTGAATGTGGACGCCAACTGTCGAGTACTGACTGAGGAATCTTCATGTACTGAGTCTAGAATTTCCTCTTCCATTTGTAAAGTACGCCGTTGTCTAGGTCGACCAGCGTTTCTTTTCTTAAACGAACTAGTTTCATGTAGACGTTGGTCCAGCCGTCGAAATACGTTTCCAATAGGATGTCTCCGGTTTGGAAAACGTACGCGATATTCCTGTTCTGCCATATTAGCATTTCCATTACAAAAACCGTATACCATATACATATCGGCATATTCATTAAATGTAAAAACCATTGTAAATAAACAAAACAATAATACGAGAACGATAAAAACACTGAAACAGAAAAACTAATCAAGAGAATACGAGTAATCACGAAAAAGAGCAGAGCTTGCATAAAATTGAACACTTCAGATTAATGTCAAAATTTGACAGTAATGGTTTTTATTGAAATCAAATTAGAATACAAAGTCATTGTCCTACAATGTTGCCAAATGTGTTTTTCATGAGAGGATGCTTATGAAGAAATGTTGAAACCAGGCTCTAAAATCAAAAAGAAACTGTTTACGAAAAAACAGGAATAAGAAATCGTCTAAATTCAAAATTGCAGCTATCTATACCGACAAATAACGAACACAAACGCTTATTAAGGAACTAAAAAACCGAACTTCAAGAACCTCGTGAAGACTTATGAAGCATAGTACAATATTTTACCATTTAGATTTTCGATTCAGAAACGAACGAAGTATGTCGCTACGTGTAGCTTTTGCGACAATTTATACACACGTTGTATAATAACATAAAATAATAACAAGAGAAACAGGTAAAGTCAATTTTAAGAGATCCGTAAAGAGAATTAAAAGACCTTTTGAATGGGAGGTTACCAGACCGATCCTCTCCATTCAAATTTTAAGGGTAGGAGCTGCTGCGCCCCAAACAATTATTTTAAGTCATCAAGCCTCTCCCTACCCTGGCTCCCTACCCCTTGCTACTTATTTATGAAAATACATGAGTTTAATAGCAATTAGTATTATTCTTCTTGTACTAAGTATATGCTGTAGTTAGATACAGTACCAATAGTCACAAGTAATACGTTATTTACTACATATCAACAGTTTGATTACGATTATTACACAAGAATTTGTCAGGTACGCTGTATAACAGCCGTTAATAAGAACACTATTTACAGTAAGAACTTGCATTCAGGAAACTGGGTTTAGTTGCAGGTATTAATTGAGGGGAATAGTTGCAAATAAAACTTTGTTTATTGTAAATGATTTTTTATCAAGTAAACACTTTACTTAACCCATTTTTCTCAGTGTTAGGTTTTGAGTTGACATAGTGACTATACTGTACTCAGGTGCGCGTGCTGCGAGCTCTTTCTTTACTGTTTATTTGTTTTTTTTTTCTTTTGATATTTTGGGCAGATGGAGTAATGTGTAAATGAGTAGTTCTAATTTTTTTTATGCAAACTTTGAGGTTAAGTTGAAAAGCAGACATAGTCTGAACTTTGCCTAATACTTATTCTCATTAGATATGTATGTTATTTGATGCATTATTTTCAATAAAGACCATTTATTATTATTATTAAGTCCATAGTCAATGTCCTACGCTGCATCAAAGTTTTCCCTGCTGGAAGCCGACTTCAAATCCACCCTACACTTCCTACCATCAGGAAGGACAAACGTGCCCTCATCGTAGGATAACATTTCTTTACGTTTGTTGTAGTGTACAAATATATGATTCCGAATTTACATTTGTAGGAAGTTTAATGGAACTTTCCGTGGCACTGTTAAACACAGAAAAGTAACTCAAGTTGTAGGATCCTCAAAAGGCCAATTGTTCGTGTCTACATTTTCGAAAGTAGTTATGGAGGAAATCTGTCAAATTAGTAATATTAATTCCTCGTTTCCTTATTGCATTCAAAAAATGTTCTATTCTGCTTGATGACTTCGGGCAACTTTATAAATATATAGGTGAATATAAGAAAAAGTTTTTACCGTCAATATCGCAAAATATTCATTGGTATTTTTATCCCATTCAGATCAAAGTTCTGACTTCTCTTTTCATGCTTTCAAAGTTGCTATTCCACCAAGGCATATTCCTGGAGACTTCCTTGTTTACTATGGGGCAATTATCGTTGAACGCCGATGTAATAGCCCATGTAGTGTCTTCAATTTGTCATGCTACGAACTGCAGACTTATTGTATTGCAAATCTTTCGCTGATGCCTTTCAGACTGATGTCTACTCCTGCTGTATAAGCTTTCCAATCAGTTCTTCAGGAATTACCATAGGTTTCCACTGCAGGCTATAACATCCTAAATTAAAATTGGTGTGCCTACGATCTGAACAAGAATCCTCACTAGATACATGCCAGATATAGATGTTGCTTCCTACATAAGTGGTTGCTAACGTTGATCTCTTTTCTTTCTGAGTTCATGAAAATACGTTTCCTGCTGAGATTTCATATGTCCAAGTTATTTGCCATAATAAATTGTATCAAAAACTTACCTCTTGGGTTTTTGTTGGTGCTTCCCCATGTCACGTGGTGTGCATTCGCATCACAAGCAAATTATAAGCTGCAATCTACTAGCTCTGCTAGTCCTCCACTTCCCTGGCTGCTGGTAGGTTAGAGTCATCAAAAGGAAAATATGCCGATCCGATAGTTAAACCCCTCAGCATATCCCTTTCACCTGACTTTATTTGAGTGCAACCAACTCTCTGAAATGTGTCGTCTGTGACTTTCTTATAACCTACTTCAATAACTACAAGGTGCAGATTTTATTATTATTTACATTTGTAGGAAGTTTAATGGAACTTTTCGTAGCACTGCTAAACACAGAAAAGTAACTCAAGTTGTAGGATCCTCAAAAGGCCAATTGTTTGTATCTACATTTTCGAAAGTAGTTATGGAGGAAATCCGTCAAATTAATAAAAATTGATTCCTTGCTTCCTTATTGCATTCAAAAAATGTTCTATTCTGCATGATGACTTCGGGCAACTTTATAAATATATGAGAGAATATAAGAAAAAGTTCTTACCGTCAATATCGCAAAATATTTATTGGTATTCCTATCCCATTTTAGCATAATAATAAACCGAACGAAATTGAACGACAAATTGGATTTTGTATTCCGTAAAGGAATAAAAGAGATCCGGGATTTTATCCAATATATGTACTGCAAGTAGGTATACATACACTCACACACGTGTACTACGCTAACAGTTTGTTCAACAAATCTTTAGCATAACCAAATAAAGATCGAGCTTGTTCAGAGAGCTCCCCTTATATCGATTCTCCGCGTACACATTGAGAAACGTACTACTGAAAGACTTTGGTGTGCCTCGACTACGAAAATATATTATTACAAAGTTAAACAACTCCTTGACTACATCACTACAATACCCCTAGGCGTAGACAAGAGTCCTGGATGCGATTTATTCACTGGCATGGCACGTACAGATCATCGACATCGATAAATAAAGTATTACGCGCATCAAGACGAGCGAAAATCCGAATAAATATATTAGGGTCGTCCGTGATTTCCTCGCTTCCGGCGCTTCGCCTTCTAGTGCGGCAATTCATATACCTTTCGGAGACAGTCGATTCGGTCGCCCTAGAATATTTCGGTGATGTTTTATTGAGCGCAGTTTCTGCGTTACGATTCGGGGAATCTGTGGATGTTTCGCCAGCCGGCCGCGCCGGCTCGAATGTCACATTTTTACGACGCTAATAAATATTTGCCGGCCCGAGGGCGAATTGGCTAATATATTATGAAAATGGAAGCGGACGGACACGGGCGAATCATCGTCGACGGTCGGAATTCAATTTCCGAACGGACGGACAGAGATTATTGGTCTTAGTAGGCGGTTTTATTTCGATTTCGGCTGACGATTGTCTTCTCGAGTATGTCCTTTAGGTATCTCTTATTGCTCTCGTCAAATATTTAAATACCTTGTCGGGTTTCTTTAAGGATTCGGCCTTCTGTGTCGTTGTTGCATTTCAGCGCCCTGTCTGCATTATACAGTGACCGGCATAAATATTGCAATATATGGGACTTTTTTTTATTATTAAAATATTCCAAATTTTTCTTGGAGGGATAGGTGTGCATGTCTAGGAACCTCAAAATATATTTTGACACACGTCAGGTGATCACTAGTATGGCGGTAAATTTAAGAAAATATGCCGTGAATTTCCAAAAAGTGAGGTTAGATGAACAAGATATTCAAAAAAGTTATTTGAAAAAGTTGTTTAGAATTGAAATCTGAGGCCCTGTGCACATTTTTGTAAAGATATTTAAAAGAAATGAAAATCACATTTTTTCCAAATATTGTTTCATTGAATTACATATTTCCATTTTTTACGTTTTTAGCAGCTCAACAGCAGTAATATTTCTAAATTTGGCTGATACTCAAACAATTTTGTCAATGTTTGCATAATTAACACAGTGAAAACTGAAAAGTACGTTTTCGGTATGACAATTGTTGTTGCAAGGGACTGTATATAGTACTAATAAATGAAATTTCACAAACATTTTCATTCTAAACCACTTAGCAAACATTATTTTTATTGAAAATTATAATATTTTTTTTGTTTCTGCATTAAAGTGAAAAGCGTTAGTCCAAAACTGGTAACACTACATGCACCCACCGAAGGTATTAAAGTAGATTTTAAAATTAGAGAACAAGGAATAATAAACAGTAGGTAAATAAAAATAGTAGTAATTACTCATTTATCAGAAAATTAAAATAGTTTACTACATTATTTGTTGTTTCTAATTTCAAATCCTACCTTACTTACTAGAAACACAACGACATATCTGTCTAACAAGTTGTTCATTACTATTAGTTATTGTTTAAATGTTTTGCTTAATAACAATCACATCATTAGCTAAAAGTTACTTTATTATTAGTCATTTACTTCTATTGAGTTTCATAGACATTAAACTTTTTTATTTACCTACTATTTATTATTCCTTGTTCTCTTATGTACTCTTATGATTATTAGTTTAGACTAACGGTTTCCACTTTAATGCAGAAAACAAAAAAGTATTATAATTTTCAATAAAGGTAGTATTTATTAAGTTGTTTAAAATAAAAATGTTTGTAAAATTTTATTTATTACTTCTAGATACAGTTCCTTGCAACAATAACTGTCATTACGAAAATGTACTTTTCAGTTCTTACTGTGTTAATTATGCAAACATTGACAAAATTGTTTGAGTATGAATCAGATTTAGAAATATCACTATAGGTGAGCTGTCAAAAACGAAAAAAATGGAAATATGTAATTCAATTAAACAATATTTGGAAAAATTGAGATTTTTAAATTTTCTAAAGTATCTGTACAAAAATTTGCACGCAGCCTCAGAATTGAATTCTAAACAACTTTTTCAAATAACTTTCTTGGATATCATGTCATCTAACCTCACTTCTTGGATATTAACATCGTATTTTTGAAATTTACCGCCATACTAGTGGTCACGTGACGTGTGTCAAAATAGATTTTGGGGTTCCCAGACATGCACAACCTATCCCCTAAAAAAAAGTTTTAGTATATTTTAATAATAAAAAAATTTCCCATATGTTGCAATATTTATGCCGGTCGCTGTATGAGACTTTTCCAAATACACCAGAAATTACTTCATTATTACAGCAGCTGATTACATTAGGATGGTGTGGCTTACGGACTTTTTTCCTATCATTCTTGAGAGTGGCTTCTTTGTATAGCTGCTAGTTGTGGGGTTCTCCACGCCCATTACCAGAAATCTTCTCCTCGTCAAGCCGTCACACTGGCACAGCACATGAACTGATGTTTCTTCCTCCTCTTGACAGAATCTCGATTTCCGCCTCTAAGTTTCTGTTAAAAAGATATGCCTAAATCATTTGGTCGAATCTTATTCCCAAAAGATGCGTTCCACATGATAGACAATAGTTTGTCATAGGCTTTAAAGAAGCAGGATTTGGAAGCCGTGCTAATAATAGCAATGTTTCTATTTAAATTAAGAAAGTTGGGAATGAGTTACGAAAACGTGTGTGGATTCTAAATTTTAATTTTTAAAGCATATGGGATTTCCAATGTTATTTGTGAGAACTTTATCAATATGAGTTTTCCAAAAACAAAAGTGAGGTTTTAAAAAATATTCTGGTTTCCTCAATATATTTAAGAATATTGGAAATAATGAAATTAAGGGACTACATCTTTTTTTTTAATTTCCAGGACATTTCCCCCTCGGAAATATTTCGAAAATGGGTACTTGTGGTAAACTGATTTTTGACTATCATTGGTCTTCTCGTCGTTGCTAATGCCAGACTGATGTCCCTGGGGCATTTTCGTCAGAATTTGTCCGGTCAACACAGGGAACCGCTTTCAATGTTAGTAGTTGTGGTCCTAAAGTGTGATCGAAAAGAACGTAATGGTTTCCTGTGCCAGCAGGTCTCATTCTAGCGCTGCACGACCCCTTTTTTACCTCTCCGTATCCCCAGCAGTTGTACCTATAAAATCCCGTATTCACCTTACCGCGAGGCGGGGGACGATCCTAAGGCCCTACCAGGACAACATCCGCTTGAAGTCTAGAAAGACACCAAGATATTTCAATTCGTCTGACTGCTTTATTTTTTTACTTCGCAGTTTTAGGGATCCAAGACCATCTAAGTTTCCCCTTCTCGTGAATGCTATTGTAGTCGTTTTGAAGGCACTGATGTGATCCTCCTTCTCGGTTCATGCTTGTGCAATTTACAAAACGTTCAGCATTTTGTCTCTCACTAAATTGTTGAATTTTCCCTGGATCAAAATAACAAGATTATCTGCATACCCTAAAGTTGTTTGTCCTTTATTATTCCCTGCTTTACTAGTAGTTCATCCACGACCAGATTTCATATTAGAAGGAACAAGACTCCACCCTGCACACATCAACCTTCGAACTGGGCCATCAGTATCTCTCCCATGATGCTTGTGCAAACTCATCTTCCTTTAAGCATGCTGTCTATCCACCTACAGCTTGTTTCGTCTATCTATTTCTTTCTCGATGCTTTAGAGATTGATACTGCGAAAGTATTATTGAATACTCCCTCTACGTCGTGGAATGTGCACAAGAGCACTTTCTTGGTTGCAGAGCATGTTCAGCCCTTTGCACGAAGTAATGCAAGGCTCTCTCTCTCTCTGTAGATTTTCGATACGCATATTGGGTTTAAGTAGTGACCGGTATGATAATACATCATCTCTTATATATTTGTCTAACAATTTTTCCAGAGCCTTTATCATAAATGACATCAGACTTATTGGTCTAAGAGACTTTGCTCCATCCTATTCCTTTTTGCCAGATTTTGAAATGAAAGTAACTCTGATCAGCATCCAGGCAATTGATATGTACCTCAATGCGAGACTTCCCTTGAATAACATACTAAGCTTCTGCAACAGAAACTCCAGCCCCTTTTGCAGCATAATCGAATAAATGCCATGCGATTCTGGAGATTTACATATACGGTTTGAATAAGTCAATTACCCACTTCACTTTTTCCACATTCACCAGTTCCTTTGCAACCTGCCAGTGCTCCCTCATGTATGCTCTATTGCATTCTTGCAGTAATGAATGGATAATTCTAGAGCCCGAGATATGCATCCAAATGAGTTCGTTTATTGTCTCATCTTCCGTCTTGGTGTAGCCTCCGCTTTCTGTTTTCGGAGTATGTACTGAGCTGTGAGGTTCTTTCCATAACATCCTAGTGAATCTAGCATATTTCGGAATATTCTCAATGTCCTTGAGGAGCTTCCGTCAGGATTCTGTCTTTGAACCCCTTAAAGCTTTGTTGTCATAAGTAAGGACCTTTTCATTTCAAATCAAAGTTCTGACTTCCCTTTTCATGCTTTCAAAGTTTCTATTGCACAAGGCATATTCCTGGAGACTTTCTTGTTTACAATGGGGCAGTTATCGTTGAACGCCGATGTAATAGCCCATGTAATGTCTTCAATTTGTCATGCTACGAATTCCAGACGTATTGTGTTGCGTATCTTTCGCTGAATTCCTTTCAGATTGAAGCCTATTTCTGCTGTATAAGCTTTCCAATCAGTTCTTTGGGAATTACCATAAGTTTTCACTGCAGGCTATAACATCCTAAATTAAAATTGATATGCCTACGATCTGAACAAGAATCCTCACTAGACACATGTCAGATATAGACGTTGCTTCCTACATAAGTGGTTGCTAACGTTGATCTCTTTTCTTTCTGAGTTCATGAAAATACGTTTTCTGCCTAGATTTCATATGTCCAAGTTATTTGCCATAATAAATTGTATTAAAAGGTTACCTCTTGGGTTGTTGTTGGTTCTTCCCCATGTCATGTGGTATGCATTCGCATCACAACCGATTATGAGCTGCAATCTACTAGCTCTGCTAGTCCTCCACTTCCCTGGCTGCTGGTAGGTTACGGTCATCAAAAGGAAAATATGCCGATTCGGTAGTTAAACCCCTCGGCATATCCTTTTGACCTGACATTATTTGAGTGCGACCAACTCTTTGAAATGTGTTGTCTGTTACTTTCTTATAACTTGCTTCAATAACTACGAGGTGCGGATTTTATTTAAATTAAATTAATTTACAAAAATAAAAAGCTTTCTTTTTCTCTCAAAAAAAAAAAAATGTGTAAAGATGTTCAAGTAGATATCTATTAACAAAAGAAAAGTGTATTAGGCATATATCTAAATTTGGTGATACATTACATTATTCCATAGTATTTGATAAACCACGGACTTATAATAACATCTCTGACTGTAATAGAAAGAAAAACAGTGTATAATTGCTTGTGCAACTTTGTTCATTCACACATGTATGTCTGTTCGTATATATTTTTGTTGCAAATCTATAGAATTTTGAAGCGGATAAATGAAATCTCATTTCCTATTATTTTCCGATTTATTGATACCAGACGGAGTCTCCGGCCTGTATTAGTCTCAAAGGGGCAGCAGTCCGGAAAACGGGATAATGCACCAATCTACCGTCCGTAGGCCGTTACACAGATAATCTGAAATAATCATTAACGCTAGATGGGATGCACTAATTTATGGAGACGGTGTTTTTAGATATTTGGTTCAGATTGCTCATATATGCATCTATCAACCTAGTGAAATTAATAGTTTAAATTGTGTCTTTTATTACTTTTTATTATTTTTTTTTAAAATAGTTCTTGGGTTCTAATTTCAATTATCCTGTAACGTTCTTTGAACACATTTGGGGTACAGCTGCCAAATTCTAACAAAAATGCAATAAAGTAAAAATGACTAAATCTAATACAGACAAAAAAATTAATGCAATAGTAAATGCAAAGAATGATCTTATAAACATTATTTCACATACATAAAGTTTTATTCATTATAAAACGCAGATAACATTTCCAATATTTCTATCTCTCTTGCACATTTGGTTGGACATATGAGACAAAGAACGAATTTGTGCTTTTCAGATGTAAAACTTATAGTTCCTGAAGCATTTGCTAAATTTGTAAAAATTGAAAATATATTCTTAGCAAAATAATAAATTGTAGGTAGATGCAAATAACTAGTCGGCGTGAAGAGGCACGTTTTAATTAATTAAATTACGGTCGACAAAATAGGTCGCAATTTTAGAGTAAAAATCATTTATTTGGTATTAGGTCATAACTTTAAATATATTGTTACACGCGCCTATTTAAATTTGAATTTCTAGCTGCGCCAACACACGGCGCTGCCTGTACACCGCGGAAGTCACATTAGATAATCAAGCCTATAGAGTGCGCTGTAAAATGCATAATCGATACACAAAGTTTCTAACAGCACTAGAACTAGAGATGATACAAAATAGTTATAACAGGTATGAATACAGAATAGCTTAGAACAGGTAAACGAATTAATATATACCTGTTATCTCATACTTCTTCCGTTCTAATGACCAAATGCGACAAAACGTCTTTGGAAACTAATATAAGTACGCGTACGCATATACTGATATATTACCAGTAAAATACTTCGCTAGTTGTTTGACAATTGTCTGGTATCAGATACCTATGTAAAAATACTGACACTGATTTAGATCGATGCACACTGGTTACCATAAAACGATATACTCGGTACGTATTAACACATACCATATCGATTGTAACTACCCATCGAGATTCAAAGGCCAGTACAGGTATTGGTAACAGGTATTGATAATAGCATTGTTTAAATATATCTAGTTAGTCAACGTAATGCATTGTCAGAAAAAATAAAGTATTGCTCAGGGAAGTGGTGCACTCTATCGGTGTATGTAAATTGATTTGAAAACGCGATAAATATAACAGGTATTTCGGTCAGAAAGAGAGACAGATTTTTGTGTTCTTTCTATCTGCGGAAACGACGGAATCCCGTATCGGTGTGATTCACTCGCATTGTCGAATTGTGTGGCCCGGGGGAAAAGGGAGGGTGGATACACGATGACGCTGTGATGACGCACCTCGCGATAATTCTCATGTTTGTTTACATTAGAAGGTTAGTATTCTGAGGTATTCTGTTATAATATAAAGAAATTGAATGTACAAGGCACATTCTTGTTGACAAAACATTAATTGAATAATTTTCTAAATTGAGGTTTTTCCTTTAAAAATAAAATATTTAAACTTAAAACAAAAAAATCACTGAAAAGAGAAAAGTTAAATCTAAAGGGACGAAAATTTGCCGAGAAAAAAAAAGATATAAAACTACTCCTCAATTTTAAGTTTTCTTAGTTTTTAAATTAATAAGTTGTTTTGTTAACTTAATTTACTTATGTTTCTGATTATATAATAATCAGAAAATGTTTGTTTTATTAAGAAGAATAAGTATTTAGTTTGATAATATATAATCTGTAGTTCGATAGCCTTTTTATATTTAAAATTTCAATAAAACGCGGGTTTTTCGTTCGAACATTTATACGAGAACCTTCTTCTCCTCCTCTCTCCTATTGCTATCTTCGCTTGTCCCGTGTATAGCGGTACTGTCGCTAACTTCAACTGGTGTAAAGGCAAGAAATTTGAAATTTAAAATGTAGCCTACTATAAATCGTTATTTTTTTTTTTTACATGTATGTACCATTTTACTTTACTTTTTGCCTTTTTCTTAGTTCTAATTTAATGTATACTCTATGTATATAGTTTTTCTTATATTTACAAAACATTTTTTACTTGATTTACTTATGTTTACTATTACATAATAACAGAAATTCGTTTTTTATTATAATGAATAAATATGTAGTTTGGGAGTACAAATCACGTTACTTATTAAAAACACCATATATAATGACGCGTTTGCGCTCTTTCTCTTGATCGGCTGAAAAGTTACGAGGTAACCTTTGGGCAAGATCCGTATATACAAGGTTACCTCGTAACTTTTCAGCCAATCAAGAGAAAGAGCGTGAACGCGTCATCATGTATGCTGTTTTTAATAAGTAACGTGGTGCATATGTAAAAATAAATGGCGATTTGTACTCCCAAACTACATATTTATTTTTTATAATAAAAAACGAATGTCTACTATTATGTAATAGTAAACATAAGTAAATCAAATAAAAAATATTATATAAATATAACAAAAAAATTAGAACTACATACATATATAGAGCATAACATTAAATTAGAAATTAAGAAAAAGTAAAGTAAAATGGTAAAAAGATAACGATTATATATTATCAAACTAAATATTTATTCTTCCTAATAAAAAAACGTTCTTATTATTATATAATCATACCTAAACTTTAAACTTAAATTTAGAATCACAAACTTATGTAGGGGTTTTTTTTTCTTTTTTTCTTGGCAAATTTGCGTTCTTCAGATTTAACTTCTCTCTTTTCAGTGATTTTTGTTTGTTTCAAGTTTAAATATCTATTTTTTAAAAAAAAAATCTTAAAGTAGAAAATGTTTCAATTAATGTTTTGTCAACAAGAACTTGTTGCAATATACTTTCAAGTTCTTTTTATTATAACAGAATACCCCAATACTAACCTTTCAATGTAAACAAACACGAGAATCATCGCGTGGCGCGTCATCACAGCGTCATCGCGTATCCACCCTCTCCTTTCTCCGGGCCTCACCTACAACTTACGAGGTAATCTTAAGTATACGGACGTGATACGGACCTTGAACTTTGGCTAACTATTGCAGTTAAATAATATTTTGCCGACACGTAAGAGGGCCATCTTGTATGTAGTAGTCTAACTATAAAGCTTATATTTAAATCGAGATGGACATCAACGGCGTGCCGCCATCTACCGCTTTTGTCCAAAATGTTCAAAAATCCGTTAACTATTTTGTCCATAAGGTTGTCTAACTAGTATGTATATAAACAATGATAATACACACAAAAAAAGTATACTCCTTTTAAACATATATGCGTTGTTTTAACCACAACGTAAGTTCCCTATTCAGCAAACTAATGGTAATTTTCCTTTGACAAAATCATTTGTTCAGAATTCAAGTAAAAGTGTGCATTCATTGGAAATGAACGTGTAATTGAATTCAATCCTATCGTTTTTGTTACTTCAAGCATAGTATTTGTTTGATATTTAACCATATCTTACTGTTGGGAATAACAATATCAACTTTGTCAGTTTAAGACAACAATATCGTTAATTGTGCCCGATCTTTATGTTTAAATTAACATATATGTCTGTTTGAATTGAATCAACAGAAAGTATAAATTAAGCGGACGCTATGGTAATTTCATCGCAACTGCAAAAAAAGTTAAAACAACAATATTGTATGATTATACTTACCCATTAATAGTTTTTAATTAAAGAAACTGAATAGTTAATCAAACGATACAATAACATAGTAATAACCTAAGTATTGTTTTGTGTCAAAGAAGCATAATGATCATTTTAATAACTGTATATGCTTTATCAGATGTTATAGTATGTTTATATTATTCTTTGGATAATTTTAAATAAAACAGAAATATTAAGAAAATACGTAATACTTCCTAATTATTTCATTAAGTTATTCTGTTCTTGCAACTTATTTCGGCAAAAAAAATCATGCTTCCTGCAAAGTTAAAAAATAGAAATTAGATGACTGATGGTGAGATTCTATGCATATCTGTAGCGCCGGTAAGGTTACCTGTAAATCTGCAAGCATCTATAATACATGTTCACAGTCTTATACAGATAATCTTACAGACACCATAAATTTCCATCATAGGAGAGGCAAGTAATTTATATGTTTGTAATAATTTACATTAATATGTGGAATATTACATTTTATATATCCTATATATTATCTACTTTCTATTTTTCTACTTTAAGCAAGCCTGAAGGAACTTTAGTCAAAATAGTCGCTAGACTTACAGTAAAACTTAATAAAAGAATTAAAAATTACTACATATTTTACAACTATTACGACATAACCTTATGAATATGCACACATATAAAATAGAAATGTGGAAAATGATTAAAAAAATATCATATAATAAATAACTCTCAAACAGGCAAAGAAAAGTACAATTTATTGTACATTATAACTCGTTATAGTACAAAATGCATAGCCCCATAGTCTATGGGTCGTTTTGGTTTTAATAAAAAAATACTTGTGAATTTTTATTTTATGATTTTATTACAGATGGAAACCTAAATCTAATAATGATACACATATACTAACCGTGTACAAAAAAACTTCTTAAAATAATAATATATGGTAGGAAATAATATTAAACAAACGTATACAAATTCCAGGTTACATCCCCATTTACTTAATACTGTGGCACCATCCACGTGCTCTATTTCAGCCATTATTTTTAAACGTTCTAGCTGCGTACTGAACAACTGAATGTGACTAAATCAGAAAACCATCACAAAACTGCACGTTGTACTGACTGATTACGACTAGCGTAAACCGTTGGCGTGTATAGCTGACTGCACGTTGCAATATTAATGGCCGCCAAGGCCCAAGTGCTGTCGGGTATTTCGCGTAAATATATGATTTGCTTAATTCAAAAAATTATATGCTATTTTAGGTTTGAAATGAAACATCGAGAGAAAAATCAGTTCATTTCAACTGCATAATAATTTCATACATTTATAGTCAAAACGAACAAATGGTTTGCTTTAAACAATATTCTGATATATTTAAAACAGCAGTGTGTTTACGCTTAATTTAAATACATGAACTTTTTCATTAGATAGATTGATATGTTTGAATTAAATAAATTTCTTTGAAAATACCATAAGGTTTAAGCAGATAATACTGTCACTCCAATCATTCGGCTTGATTTGGATTGATTTTACATTGTTTAACTTAAATAGGTACATGATTAACTTAAACATACACAGTTGACAATATTGCTGTTGTTGATTTAAGTATAGATTTTTTTCAGTGAGGTATGACCTGAGAACAGGAACAGTCTCTACCTGTTATCGTAAAATACCGATATTTATCATCTCTAACTAGATAGTTAAGGGAAAATATAAACTGCTCCAGAACCAAAGGCGCCAAATATAAACAAAATAAGACGTGCGTGAGTGATGACAGATGAGTTCGATTGAGATGTTCTATTGGAGAGTTCGGTAGAGACAGCCAATGTGGAAATAAATAGTGGAAATAAATCCTGAATATAAAATAAACAATAATTAACTGAATTTTGTCTATTAAGTGTTATCAATATACTTAGTTATTTATTATTGGCGTTTTAATTCATGTAATCTAATTTTAATTACACTTAAGTGTAGAAATAAACGCTGCAATATATTTCAAGAAGTAGAAGTAATAAAAATGATGGCGCGTACTTGTTAGATGTCTTTAAAAGAAACATTAAATCACGCTTTCGTGATA
Source organism: Protaetia brevitarsis (assembly GCA_004143645.1). Classification (NCBI taxonomy): domain Eukaryota; kingdom Metazoa; phylum Arthropoda; class Insecta; order Coleoptera; family Scarabaeidae; genus Protaetia; species Protaetia brevitarsis. The sequence goes on from RXPK01000125.1 coordinate 1,932,818, forward strand.
TACTTAACTGGAATGCAGTGTTTAAAAAAAAAAAAAACAGTACTTGCGAGGGACACCCATTCAATTTTAATCCAATTAGCAATTTCGAACACTTAAACGTACTCATTGTCAGAAGCAAATTTATAGTTACGACTGTTTTCTCTATTTCTATAGAAGTTTTACAACCATAACCCTCGGCTCTATGTATTCTAAAACGCAATTTGCTACAAACATAATTCAGCTCCTCTTAAATTTTATGCAATTTTCCATCGTCAGCCGCACTCGCGCGTCTATAAACATAGTTCTCGAGATCCGCGCTCTGTTTTGAGTAAACAGAACCATCAAGTTTTGGGACCGTCTGGCGCCAGGGTACAATAAACGATGCCAGTATTTCTTCTAGACTTTTCGACGGTCCACGGGGTGATTCACCCCCAGGCGTCGGTCTACGGGGCCCTCGCAGTTTCCACATCCCTGTTCTCCTCTCCGCCAAGAAAAAATGCCACGCCCACTTAGCGTTCGATTGATTTATATCGAATACAAAATTGGTTTTTTCTCTCGATGTTTTTCCTTATAGAGTTTTGTTGTTGTCATAGATTTGGCAAAATAAATCAAAAGAAAGATTGAGCGCATTGTTCTTCTATCAGTTATATTAAAATATTTTCGTTGAGATTAATACCTCCTTAATACGAACATTTGAATACATACAATTAGCCCTTGACTTACGTATTACCTACTTAAATTGTCAATCACATTTTCTGTTACAAACATTATCTATACATCGTTGAGTTGTTGCTATGAGTAAGACACGGACTTATATGTACAGGCAAGCGAAAAGATCAGTAGTATATGCCCGCACACTTCCCACACACGCACAAATATCTTTCCACACAAAACATTTTGTGGTAAACATACTGTGGTATTATTAAGTATTTACCACAATCGTAGATCAGTCTGCTAATGTTATTCTTAAATTCTACTGACAAAAACATAGCGAATGCTACTTTATTGTAGTTTAATATTGCGGTAGATTATTTGAGTGTTGTTAGTTAATACAATGTGATCAATTAAATTTGCCCTCTCGAGCCATGATTTGATTTATTCAAAATAACATGTTGGTAGTGACAAATAAAATACATCTACTGTGTACTGTGTTGGTTTATTGACACTTAAAAAAATGTTTACAATAAATCATAAAGTTTTTATTATCGAATCATACTTTAGAAATAGTGTAAAATTAGAAACTGGAGAATAGTTGTACTCTTTGCAGCCGTGTATAGAAGAAATTTTCTAGTAACATATGACAGTTTGCGGCAATTAATACAAGAATCAGTGGCAAAATTCCGTGAAACAGGTTCTGTATCCCGAAAGCAGGTAGTGGTAGACCTTATAAAATAACCAATAAATTTTACGAACTGTAACGTGTTATAATGTAATGTTTAAAGAAAATAAGATTGTTAGAATGATTTTTTAAGTAAAAAAAAAAACATGGATTTTGAAATTAATTTAATAAGTCAACTTAATATAAATATCGTACAACGTAATAAAATAAAGTAGGGATTGCTATAAACTAAACTACTTTTAATAAAATAAAAGTAAAATAGGCATGCACTAATGGAAGAAAACAGCTACCAAACATTTTAGATGACTAAGTAAATATTCGTTTTCGTTCGTTCTCACTGTCAGTCTCGGTACATGTATGTATATATTGCAAGGGTGATATTACACTGCGACCTAAAAGATCTATTGTGTCCCCTGTTCTTGCTGTTTTACAGCTGGCCTTCCAATTCTATTCCTTTCAGAAAGTGTAGGATATCAGAAGGCCCCAAGTTAGGCAAGTCTCCCTCTTCGATTTCACGTGCTCCCAGGTGCAACGCCCTTGAGTAGCACAGTGCTACGCAATTTGAGAGGGGATGGATGCTATCCTGTTCCCCAATCTGCTCCAGTCGTTTTGATCCTCCCTTTGTTCCTTCCTAGTGAGGTACTTTCACTTTGGAAGTGGAAGGCTGCTTATGGAGGTCCTGCTCCAATTCCTGTTTATTAGCGGTGTCGTCCCGCTAATAAACGTCCTTCCTCCATGGTTGATTCCACTAGTAGCTAGGAAGAAAAGGTCCCCTCCACAGAGGCCTCGCATGCATGAGGTATAAGGCTAATACAATAGGGTGCGCCAGGTGTCCCAAGGTTTGGAACTAGTAGACTGGTCTTCTATTCAGCCATGCATCCCATCAGCCTAGTCCGCCATCTTAGGATTTAGGTTTTTGTTGAGGTTATCTTCTCTCGGTCCATGCAGTTACGCCAAGACACCACCATCCCTTTCGAGACCTGTGCCGAAACTTTCTTGTCAGTGAAAGGGCAGGTTTACTTGAAGATGTACTACTTGATGTAAGAGTGAATATATGGCATCAGCATGATGGAGCCCCAAGTCACAACAATGCAGCAACAAACCAATTGCTCAACGAAATATATAGAGACAGGTGGATTGGAAGAAAAGGACCAATAACATGGCCAGCTAGATCTTGATACCTGATACCTTTAATAATAATAATACCATTTATTTCAAAGCAATAGTTACAAAGAAAAAGAAATGATACATAATGCCTGAAATACGTCAAATTAAAAAAAAAAGGTACATTAATAATTTAGGAAATCACTTACAGAATAACAATTAATTTGCAGCGGATATTGTTTAGCTTTATTTTTAAATATATTATAATTTAGGGAGTTCTTGATATAATTCGGTAGTTTATTACAAAACTTACAACCGTTGTAGTAAGTACCTCTTTTGAAATGCAGCATTTATGAGATGCACGATAATAAATAATAAGCAGTACGAGTGTCGTAATTATGGCTAATGTTGTACTGTGAGAGTTCAGTCTTATACTTATATACAAACAAATAGTATCATAGGATGTATAAATCATATACTGTTAGTAGGGAGCTTTTCCGAAAGATGTCTCGACATGAGTACCTGAGTCCTAAATTAAATAATATTCTAATTGCTCGTTTTTGCATTACTAGTACTCTTTGAGAATCTGAAGTGGAACCCCAGTGTATTATACCATTGTTTTAAAACATAGCAAACTTTCGATAATGTTAAACATAAATTATCTAAATTGAAATTAAATTAAATTCAAAAAATAAATTATCTACATAGGAACACCATCTCAGACGTTCATCAATCACAATTCCTAAAACTTTAGCAGACTTTTGTAACTTACAACTATTACCATTAATGTATAGTTCAGTTAAGGATTTAATTCTATTATGAAAATAAATAAATTTTGTTTTGTCCTCATTTACAACTAACTTATTGCTAAGCCTCCAATTATTGATGTCACCGATTACAGTTGTGGTTTTAATTGTTAATTCCTCGAAGTTAGGGGCACTTACAACTACATTTATGTCGTCAGCATAAAGGCTGTAATGTAAATTAGAAATAAGGTGGGCCCCAAAATAAAACCTTGGCCAACACCGAAAGAGCTATTAATTAAGTAAGTCATAACAGGAACAATAAAAGATTATTATCAAAGTCCGTGGATATAGACGTACTCAAGTTTCTTATAATAATCTCTACATCTTTTTCCACAACAGGTGATACAAAAAAAAATGAACATGCAGGTGGTACCCGCATACATGAATCGGTGTTGTTGACATTAAAATTGCTAGAAGGAAAATTATCGCGAACTAAATTATGTGGCAACGAGACAAAATAATCATTAAATTTGTTACAAAAAGTATTCATATTTGATGTATTATCAGGCAATGTAGAGGTGTTAGTTACTTTAGAGTAATTAGTGTTACAACGTATTACAGACCAGGCTGCCCTAGATTTGTTCGAAGTTGTATTGATTAAATAATCGTTATTTTCTCGTCGTTTGTTTGGGTAAGAAATCCATATCAGTTTGTTAAATATTTCAAAATTTCTTAAATCTTAAGTAAATACAGGATATTTAGAACTGATGTCTTTTAAGAACAATAAGTGATTCTTCATTTAATAAATATCCGGAGTTATCCAGGCAGCTTTTAATAAATAATAATAAAGCTGCTTGTCTTTTTTTTTTTATTAAGATATAATTAAAATTAACTAAGACAATAACACATTCTGCTTCTAGCTCAATAAGGCTAATGTGATTAGTACAGTACAACTCAAAAGCTGTTAAATTTGGGTATAGGAAGCATTATTTTAAAATAAGAAACTTATATAGCGTACCGAAGAAACTAAACATCCTCTATACATCTAAATAATTTTAGGTGTTTGCCTAAATAACTTGTACTTAAAACATTTTCAAATTAAGTTAATAGGTATACCGTAACTGATCGATTACAGACTGTGGGCGCGCTTTGTATAATCTGTTAAAATTTAATTGTTTACTTTAGAGTAATGACATTAAAATTGTAGACGGTGTATATTCAATGAAACATAATTGTTCTCTACTTAATAAAAGTCGAATTTCTCCTAATACGGCCCATTAATCTCATAGTTATCAAAAAGTTCCTCCAGAAAATAAAACTTCTATGTAGTACAGGGATGTTTTGGTCTTCTGCGCGTCTACTTTACTCTGCGAGTGTACCTTCAAAAGGGTTTTTATATTCCCAGGAAGAAATAGACGCTAGAATGATAAAAAAAACGAATCGCAAAAAAAGAAGAGGAAAAGAAATTAATCCAATTTCCCTTTATGTATTTCCGTTCCCGCGTCCTGCGTAAACATATCAAACTTTTCCCACATAAAACCGCCCTTAAAAGGGGATCCACCGACCGACCGCGTCCAATTCCCAAACCGTAAATAATAATGAAATAATGTTATGCGTCCGAGATAACCGTTGCTTCTCTCAAACGGGACCTGTTTTTTTCTTTCCGAGCTTCCTTCGCGTAAATAAACTGTCCGATTCGGTTTTACGGCGCCCGGTTGAATAAAGTTTGTGCATTTAAGCCGTAAAATGGATTGGGACTGGCGCGTCCCTCTTTATTGTGTATAGCGTATTTGTGAGAAACGGTTGCGAATAAAAAGAACATCGCGCGGAAGAAAAAAACACACGGGTTTAATGCACGGCCCGTTGATTCCTTCTCGTATAGTTCTTTTGAGCAAGACGTTTAGATCATTGGTGTGTAGGTAGATACACCCAGAAGTTGAATATTTTTTTTTTAATGTTTGTAGTTGTGAGAACGGTTCAGCAAGATATCGGTAAAGGGAAATTGCTCCCAAACAGAAACCGAATACTTTTAGAGTCCCATTTATTCTTAAAACGCAGTTTAGGTGTATTTATATATTTGCAACTTAAAATATCACTTTTTAAGGGGTCAATAAAGTCTATATTTTTTGAAGGTATGGATAAAGTGTAAGCATTTTATTGCTTGTCGAGCATCCCTGCAGAGCTAAATTTCCCCCCTAATCATTATTCGGCCCTGGAAAAGCCGGCGAAAAAACAATTGGCAAAAAAAAAGAACTCGTACAAGCAAGAAATACGTCACATCAGAAACAAATAGCTTACGTGCTATAAAAATCTTGAACACAGTAACAATTCAAAATAAATAGATATAGAAACTCCTTAACTGCTTTCTTTAAACTCGAAAAAGTTGGCGACATTTTTTATATTACACACAGAAAAACGTTTTCTATTGTCAAGTACATCTGTGTTCTTACACATTTTTACTAAATATAAGATAGTATTTTCTTTCTTTTAGATAATTTACTAGATCCACGTTAAATAGGTGTCCCTAAATATAATAAATTATTTTCTTGAAATTTTACTAATATCAAAACAAAATTTATTTGTGGCAAATGTTATCTCTCTTAAAACAAGTACATATAATTTTTATAAGGAATAATTCACTCTTACGATTTTTCTAATATTGAGTGATATTTCCTTGACGCAAGTAACATAAGTTTCTTGTATTTAGAATAGAAAAAAAAGTTGTAATGTGGAGGGGTTGATATACGCTGAAACTTGGTTTTATCCAGTATAATCAAGTTTGCATTTCGGTATTAGATATTTCCCAGTATTTCGATAATATTTGCCCTGTGCGTTACCTAAATCTGTTTGTCACCTGTTTATATTGGTTTGAATAAGGGTGAGCATTTTTATAATATAATTCGTATATATACTAGTAAATAAAAAAAATATACATATATAGTTACGGATATTTTTATAAATAGATATGTCTGAAGAACAATTTTATATTCGGCTTCAATATAAAGACCATTTTGAGTGGTGTAGCATTGGCGCGGAGATAGAAACCGCAATAAAATACTGTAATAAACTGTAAATGTAGTATCTAAATAAATACTTTTTAGTTGTAAAGTTATTCGATTTGTATTTTTTTCCTTACCTATGATTTAAGAATTCACAAAAAAAAAAATTTAAATAAAATAATTTTATTAACATGTTAACTATGTATACTTGTAATTTATTTCGAGTTTTTTATCTTAAAGTATGTGGTGTTACATGGTAACAATACAAATCCTATATAAGAAACAACATATATTATAAATAAGATACAAATATGTATATTTAGCCAACGAAATGCCAAAATTATTATCAAGCAACTAATCCTGCATAGGGTCCTCTGCCAGCATAATTATAATTATAACATATTGGGTTTGGTCTTGCTGTTTGCAAACAATTGAGTAACATTTCGTCATGCTGCTGGCTTTTTTAGAATAACCAACAGTTCAAGTTATTTTTGAACGAAACTTTAGTCAGTTTTTTTGCAACCAACAGTACTAGGAGTATAAGGTTATCGCACATTAGTCCGTCACAAAAACGGAATAGAATTAAAGCAAAATGCAAAAATGAATGAAACAAGCGCCAAATGTATACCAAGCATACATAGTCTCAAGCGCAATGCTATTGGTTTTGTGATGGGACGCACCGTGCCATGCTGTGACGGGCTAATGTGCGATAACCTTAAGAATAAAAACACCATTTTTGTTTCTTGATTTAAAGAAAGGAATCCTTAAGTTCAAATAAGTACCCTTTTCTTGTTTAATAAAATAACGTTTGATTTAAAGGTATTAGATGTTTACCACTAGAAAAACGACAAAACTAATATTAAGCTCGCTTTGCAATTTATTTTAAGGAGAGCCTGCTTTATATCAATTTATTTTTTCTCAATTCAAAGTTCTCATAAGTTCGAATTAAATACATAATATTCTTGAAACCAGTTTTTTTTTATTTGTTTCAAGTAACCAGCTTTCCTTCGTCTAAGGACATTAAATTTCTTCAAACAAGGAATTAATTTCTTGGGATATTGAGAAAATAATTTTCTTCGTCCAAGAAATTATTCATTTGCTTATATATAAGAACGAGAGGTACTTCAGTTGAGAAATTCTCGAAATTCTCACTTCATTCTAGAAATTACTTTTCTGTGTGTAGTAGGAAGATTGTTATATAATTTACATTCTACAAAGTAGCAACCTACCTTTTGGAAGATTTCCTTCTGAGCAACTAGAAGATAATAGTTTTCTGTTCGTGTATATATTTATGATTAATAAGGCTGCACAAATATTGCCTTTTTCTTGAATACAAAAACATAATGAATCAAGCTAAGGTGGAAAAAAAAAATGAAAAATGGAAATAACTTATGACAAAAAATATAATTTGGGAAAAGGAAAAAATTAAATTTCCGGAAGGTCTTTATAATTTAAACAATAAACCGGCATACTCAAGAAAGAAGAAGCGTCTCTTGTTCATTAATATTAAATTATTTGAATTCATTCATTTATTAATTGTGTTTAAAGTTGCTATATTAAGGTAATCGCATCGTCCTCATTTTACAGGTTGCTCAGCGCTTCGAGATGTACGGATATACGTCCCACCGGCTGTTGAAAGAGGACATCGAGCAGTACTGCGTTGCTCCTATAACTTAGAAGGAGACGCCCTGTATGCGGTTAAATGGTACAAAGGGAGAGGCGAATTCTTCCGATACACGCCAAAGGAGATTCCACCCACCAAACAGTTTCCTATATACGGTTTGACTGTAGTCGACCTGGAATCGAACGCTACGCAAGTGGTCTTGGCGGAGATGCGAATGGAGAACAGCGGCATCTACAGCTGTGAAATATCGGCTGACGCGCCTTCGTTTTTCACCGAAATCAAAAGCGGCCACCTACAGGTTAGTTTATTTTAAAAGCGCTTTCTTTGGAAGAATCAGATGCAAGCATACATAAGCGGATTCTTTTTTTCATTACAGATTCATTTTCAGTATGTGTAGTTCTAAACAAAAAGTCAAAGCATTGGTGACTGGAGAGTAGGAAACCAGTTATACTAGTCATTTGACGTTTGACACTTCACAATTAATCATTTCTTATTTAATTTCATTAAGTATTAATTAAAACACAGTATATAACAGTAAGGACATGCTCGCAAAAATCCATTGTTCTTGAGTAGTCCGTTTTGAATGACCTTCAAGCCCAGCTGCCATTTTGTAAAGCTGTTGCCGGGAATTTTCAAACCTGTTGAATAATTTATATTTTAAAGGAAGTAGAAAAATTAATTAAAAAAATACACAAATTTATGCGTTTTTTATTCTGATTTTGTTGCAAATATTTATGAGCAGTTTATAGTAATAAAGAACACGATTGCAGTAAAATAATGTTTGATTAAGTGATACATATATTTGCAAGTGCTTTACGATAATTATGTTCATATTCTTTCCTTTTTGTGAAATAAATCGTTGTTCATATTTTTATAGTGTGAAATATTCTTCCAGGCATAAATATGTTGTGGTTCTTTCTCAAATAAATTAATAAAAATGCAACACCCTTCGGTGGAAGGGACTTTCAAATTTCTGACACGAATACACAATAACTTTTAATTAGGGTTCAAGAGTTATGACTATATTGTTTTGTGCGATACAAAGATTGTTCCTTTTTATTCGACTACTTCATTTCTAACATCCGACCCTGTACTGGTTTGTCAACAATAATGTCCGGGGGTGCACAAGTGGATACAGTTCAAACGTAGACTATATAATATCGAATTCTCTATAATGTGAATAAATGCGAGGTATTAAAATTTATATCAGTATAATGCAGTTCAAACCAAAATCACATTATTTTAAAAAGTGAACATAAAATGAATTAGGTTAGTTATTGCGATAAATAGCAATCTAGCTTAAAATGTGTATCTAACAAATAAATCGATTTAATGTGACCTAGGAATCTCTGCACAACGATAGTAGTTCTTCTTATTCATGTGCTTTTTTAATTCTTGTCGTGTCATATATATTAGATTTATTTGGAAATTCCAAGAAACTGCGACCATCGTGAGCATCACGATTTATCTTGCGAGAGTGACTGGCACTACAACATGATACCCATTGGTGTCTTCTTTCATGGTTATTTGAGTTATTTCACTTAAACCTAACAATATAATATATAAGAAAATATGTAAATGTTATGACCACTGGCTACCGATCTTACCTTTTACACACGAATATCATGGTTCATTAAATGTTTTTAAAACTGCAGGGGTAATTCAAAAACTAATAAAATACGTAAAATAAATAAATAAAACAAGTAAATCATCTAGATTAAACGAATGAGTAAACTAATTGGTGTAGATACGAATGTAAACAATAACAAACGGCCATTTTGGGAAGCTGTTGTTTGTGTGAAGTTAGGTTTAGAAATTTGAACCCCTATAACTCATCTCTTGTCCTTACTCAGTGTACTCTGATTAAGATATACAAAACAGCATAACTAGGGTGATTTCACAGCAAGTTTTTAAAATGACTTGACTCTGACTGTACTTTGTTTGGTCTTGAAAAGAACACAAAGCATTCCTAACAAATTGTGGCAGGATTCCATCACTTGGAGTAAGTGCATAACCGATCTTTCAGTTCATCCAAGTTATATATTTGGACGTTATTGTAAACTTTGGCTTTTAAGTGAGAGGTCTGTTGAGAAACCACATCACCGCCATTAATATATATCAGCTCTGCAGGCCCAGTGATCCTTGGCTCCGAGATCTTTCACCATTCCTTTCCACCTTCCTCTATCCTTTGACTCATTTTGCCAGTCCTTCACTCCTACTGTCCTCAAATCTTTTCTAGTCTCATCCAGCCATTTCATCCGCGGTCTTCCCCTTCTCCTTCTTCCTCCTTCACCACCCTTTGGCACTCATTTAACCCATCTATCCTTTGTCATCCTGCCTATATGCCATCTTGCTCTCTACATCCTAATTACTTGGGTAATACTTGGCATCTTGTACATTTCTGTTATTTCTCTGTTTGTTCTTCTTCTGAAAATGGTGGTGAAAAGGTGAAAACGGTCCTTGACTCCCCCATATATCTTTCTGAGAATTCTACGCTCCCATATTTCTAATTTGTCTTGTTCTTTCTTATTCATAGTCCAAGTTTCGCAGGCGTATGTGACTGTAGGTCTTATTATTGTTTGATAACCTTAATTAATAGATATTCTAATTTTTGATAAACTTTATTGGCAGAAGGAAAAGAGACTCTGGCAAATTCTACAATGCCGTCAGGAATTTTTTGTAAATAACACCATCGAAGCTGATGGAGTTGGACGTTGACCTCATAAGCCTGTGACTTTATTTCAAACGATTACTTTTTTGAGGTCACCTAGAAACCAATACAATAGCGTGAAAATACATAACTTGGATGAACTGAAAGACCGTATACGCGCTGCAAGTGATAGAATCCTGACATAATTTATTATAAATGATCTGTGTTCTCTTCAATCTCGATCAAGAGTACCAACAACTTAGTCATTGAGAAAGCTTGATGTAAAATAAAGCTTTACTCTGCTTATGTTGTTTTATATGTTTTAATTAACAGTTAATGAAATTGAGTAAGAAATAATTAATAATAAAATGTCAAACGTTAAATAACTAGTATAACTGGTTGCCTACTCTCCAGTCACCGATGCATTAACAATTTTTTTTTAGAAAATGAAAGAAGCCGGTACATAACTCTACCTTACAGAATCAATTCTTTTGCAGGTAGTCATACCTCCGATAGAGGATCCCAAGATTACCGGAATTAAGCATAGGTACCGCGTTGGAGATTACCTCAAAGCCGAATGCAGATCCAGGCATTCGTTCCCGGCTACAAATTTAACCTGGTTCGTTAACGGACAAGACGTGGAACCCATACATATTAGGCATCAGAAACCGCACATTACGGATGGAACAACGTACACGTAAGTTTTTTTTCTGCAATTTATACGGCATTAGTATAACGTATTAATATCACGGTCATTGCGTTGAATTGGTCTATAAGTAGTATGCGTATTCTATTGGGTATTGATCTTTTTTTATTCTTTTTCTATTGAGATGATATCCGTATATTTTTTACCACTGCACCCATTCTTTTGCGAAGTGTAACGGAACATTCTTAAATGCTCCATTAAGAGAGTTAGTAAAAGTATATGTCCCTTGACATCGGCAATATCCACATAAAAAAACATTCAATAAAATAAAGAAGGTTTTGAGCACAACACTTCTAAATCAATTTGTATTAATTTTAAGCTGAATTTATTCAGTACAAATCCAGCACTTTGACAGTGACAGTGTACCTGCATCTCAACTAGGGTGTGAACCTGAGGTTGTGTACCCTTTCATCTCTGATAGAAGCGGTACGATCAAGCCGCTGGGGGTGCGTGTTTGGAAGTAACTTAATATAAGTTACTCTTCAGGGGAGGTTGATGATCGTTATTTTTGAATCTAAGCCGAACTTAACTTTAAATGTTTATTGAAGTTTTACCTCACTTGAAGGTGTTTGAAGGCGGTCGTCAGGGGTCCAGCACTTTAAGCAGGATCTGGTACCCGCTGCTCAATACACGTTACCGCTAAACAAACCACTACAACACTGTTCCGATATTTCCCACGAACAAAGCCTCGTCCACGGACGGACGGTCACCCCTATTCAATGCGGCAGCTCAGGACAACGTATCATTCGACGACGAGTTAACACAGAGAGTACTTCGCCCTCGCCGCTGAAGATGTTCGCCGTAGCTGTGAACGAAACGTTCTGAAGAAATTCCAGTCGACCACGGCATAACAGTCCGGAACCTACTTCTTTAGTACAAATTGTTAATTTCGAATTTCTAATTGAATTCCTCAGTAATTGTACATAGTGCACCCGTATTCTGTTTCTGTGACGTGTCTAGTTTTAATGTCCATTTCACCGTCCGTGAAAGCATTGTCCCCACGCGCTGCAAAGTCTTTTACGCAGACTCTGATTCCCACTCGTGGTTGGTGCCTATAAAAGTCGTCGCGGACGAGGAGAGATACCGCTTTCCGCTTTCAGCCTGCTACGTTAGAGTGTCGGCCGACCGCTGATCTCGCATGGCTTCTGTTTATTACGTTAGAGCGTCGGCCAACAATTGATCTCAGGTAATTTTCATTCTTTTCTCGACATACAAATTCATACGTCAATTTGTATCGCGAAGTTCACTCTTAATTCATTCCTATTTTCGCGAATTAAAAGTCACCGACAACACAATCGTAAATGCGCACGAATTTGCTAATTTATTTCCATCCGTTATTAGAATAAGGGTTCACTAGTTCAATCTTTGTTAAATGTTTAAAGCGCAAACTTACTAGTTTAGTTACTGACATTTATATATTTATTATTACATTATCCTGAAAGCTCACCGGTATCAAACCGTTTTTTTTTTAGTTAGAGTGGGGATCTATAGTCCACATAGTTGCTTATTGTACCGTTCTTATTAAATCTCTTACTTCCACTCGAGCAGCTTGGTGTTCTCTATAAAGCCCAGTATCTTGCCCTGTGGGAACTTGAGAACCTTCGAGGGCTCCAATAGATCTCTCCCGAAATATTTTCTGCTGGGTACTTTCAATTCCTCACATGTGCAGATTACATGTAACTCTTTCCTCCTGTAGTTCGCATCTTCTGCACCACGTTCTACACGGCATGTATACATAGATGCTTTGCAGGAGACAGTGTCCACTTACCAACTAATGGTTTTAAATTCTTTCTTGCTGCGTCTGAGTAGTTAACAAAGAATTTAGCATCCCTATCTCTTATTAGCGCTTTAGTGTGGAGTTAACCTCCATTTCTTTCTATTTTCTTTATCTAACCAGGCCCAAATCTCCCTTTTAGCAGAGTGTTTGATAATTCCGCATACGGGCTCTGTATCTATGAAGTGCCTTTTAAAGCCCTCCTTGACTAGTTCGTCGGCTATTACATTGCCCTTTATATCCTCATGTCCTGGCACCCAAATCAGAGGCACCCCTGTAGTCTCGTGTCAGTGTATTGAGGGATTGTTCGCAGTCTCTAACTAGTTTTGACCTACTTACAGGGTTCTAAATTGCCTTGATAGCAGCCTATCTGTCAATCATTAAACTTATTTTCCTCCTCATGCAGCCCTCTTTTTGCAATCATTTCTGTGCAGGCTGCAAGGGCGAATACCTTTGCCTGGAAGACCGTTGTATGCTTCCCCAGGCTTGTGGATATCCTTTGATTAGGGCTCGATCCACAAATATCGGCTCCTGTGTCCCGGGTAGGGTTGGATCCGTCCGTGAACCAGTCATCAAAAGTTGTGATGACACTAGGTGCCTGGTCTCTGTTCGGTATCGAGATTTTCACCTTTTCATGAAGATAATCTCGGGTGCTACATTGTCCGTGGGCATTTGCAGCAATGCCCCGTCTAGTATCGTATCCGTAGTATCAGTGTGCTTTCAAACCCTAATATTGGGATACCACAAGTTGTTGGTTTTCAGTTTAAGGATCCCATTCATAGCTTCCGCTTTCACAGCGGAGCCTACAATGGTCTGCAAAGAAGCGGTCACTGTGCTGTTGATTGCACCAGTGATTCCCAGCAATGCCTGTCTCTGGACAGCGGTTAGCAATTCACAGTTCACGTAGATATATGTTGAGATATAACATCTGTGTATGCGCCGATACTTTATCCAGAGCTTTCTTACCTAGGTCCAGCTCCAAATTAACTTCGAAAAACCCGTCTCTAGTGCTTTCACTACCGTTTGACTGTTACTGATTGTTTTTTATTGATTTGTGTCTGATGTTTTTATTGTAAATGCGTTGATTGCAGTATTGAGGGATGGAAGGTTTTTGGAAGATGCTATTGAATTTTATTTTATCTTCTATCGACAACCTTAACCTTGATCTGCGTGTTTTGTCCCGCTAAAACGTGTGAAATTACTACCAATTTCACAAAATTACACTATTACCGCCCTGTGCAATAGCGTTTCCGTGTTCTTTACTTGTAGCGCGCCAACGAAATTGCAAGCACGGCCATTAACTCACCGTGAAACGCAATTAGGTTAAAAGAGGTTTTCAAACAATAGTCTCGGATTGATTTTTCTCCGTCCGCCTCTTCTAAATCTATTAAAATATTTCCCCGGAAAACGAGAAACTTCGCCAGGCCTTACCGTACCCTCGAGAGCTATCCGAGCCTTGCAGGTCATTTAACGTACAATCGCGCAAAACTGCTGGTGGGCGAGAATTTATTGGGTTTATTTCGACCTACTGCGAGGCAGAATCAGGCACTGGAGATTTTGGATAAGTGTTGGCGCCTGCGAAACGTTCACTCCTGTTCGGATTCTTCGCTATTGTTTCCGATAGTCCTTTTTTATTGCGCCCGTTGTTCGATTGGGGATAGGGAGATACTGAATAGGCTTCGATATCTCAGCTGGACAATTGGTTAAAAGTGGAGGCAGCCGAGGGAGAAGTAAATTAATTTGAGGGTTACAAGTTATTCATTAAAAGTTTCTGATTAAATTTCCAGAGAGCCGAAATATTAATTGTGTAGTTGTGGTCTATTGGGGCAAATTCAGAGCATGTCAATTAATACTATAACAAATTCAATTATCGTGGCTTTGCGGAAGGCGTTCCACTGTAGAGAGCGGACTAATGGTCACTGTAGAGAAGGACAATTACATTGGTAATCGGAGAGGCTATCATTAAAGAGAAGGTGGGAGGGGGTACCTATGGGCCGCCCTAGTGGACGACCTAGTCCGAAAACTGACCAGAAAGAGCTTTCACTGCCTGAGCTACGTTGACGACCTTGATCAGAGTGACCAACGAAGAAATTTGCAAACTAAGAAATTGCTTAGATGCATGGCCCTCTATCGCAAATATTAATTGTGTACTTGTGGTCCTATTGGAGAACATTCCTGAATATCTTTGACATTGCGAGAACATTCAATAATGCTATAACAAATTGAATTATCGAAGCTCTATAGAAGGCGTTACACCGAAGCCTCTGCAGTGGATAAAGGTCAACCTGGAAAGAAGAACAATTACATTGGTGATCAGTGAGGCTACCATCAAATAAGAGGCGGAAGGTGGTACCTATGGGCCGCCCTAGTGGACGACCTAATTTACAAAGTAAGAAATTGCTTAGACGCATGGCCCTCTATCGCAAAGATAACAAAGAATCCAGCTTGTTATACTCATTACCGCAATTTGAAAGAAACTTATTTGGTTGCATCTGAAATTAAAAATATTAAATGCAAAGCACATTGAAAGTTCAGAACACAGAACCAAAGCAGCCTGGAATATAATCAACAACGAATTAAATCAACACACTGCTGTGCACTGCATGTACCAAAGAAAATGCAAAATAAAAATTAAAAAATGAAAATTAAGTCAGCTAGCTCAACGGATAAAATAAATGGGCGCAAAAGAACAATTAAACTCAGGGTTACCCTCGCGAATTAAAACTAATCACGAAAAGTAAAAAGTGGGTGAAAGAAATCTGACTTTCTTTAATTATTCCAAAAATTGAAAAAGGTTTAATCAAAAATAAAAGAACAGAATTTAGAATGACGTTAATAACAATTAAAAATTTATTATTAAAAAATAAGAAAAAAAAAATTGTTAGTTACAATTATGTAGAAAACAAAAACCCTGGACACAGAGTCCTGGCTTAAATCAAAAAACTGCTCGAGATTCTACTTTACAAAAGGACAATGCTAAATTCTTTAACAAAGCAAAAAGGTAAAACTAGTTCAGGAAGACAACTCCCCTCTCACAAAAATCCACGTGGTTTCAATATTAATAAAAAACTAAATTAAACGTGGACAAATCAAGTGAATTTACAAAAATGAAAACTAAAAGCAAGCACAAAGCTTCTATTCACCTAACCCGAGGTGATTAACAAATCAAAACTAATCAGAAAAATTTTAAAAAAACGAAAAATTAAACTCTTAAAATTAAATATATCTTCCAGAATTGAAATAATAAATGATCCTATATCTAAATTGTGCACACAATAATATAATACCAATTATTATATAGCGAGTTCCTTGATGGATGAAAAAAATCAAAATTAACGAAACAAATCTTTAAATAAAATGAAATACCAAAATGGCAGCTAACAATATAAATTTACATGTACTTACACGGGCATCTTTCAGGGAACTGGCCTCACAGGGTTAAACAAACGCATACATATAAAATTCTACAGCTGCGTGCGTTACGCCTCGCACAATGATCATAGAAGAAGAAAACTTCTAAGAAGGACATGAGCTACATGAGCAAATACTAACAAATCAAAAAGTGAAATTAATTTAAACAAACTGAACATTTAAATAAATAAATTAAACAATCCAAAACATTAACTAAATCTTATACAAAATAAAATATCTAAGAAAACTTTCTCGAAACATTGATAAAGGCAAATCGGAACACTGAATTTACGAAAACCGGGGTGCCAGGCCACAGCAACACGTTCAACCACAGAATGTAACATTATCAGCAAATGCTTTAAATAGATACATTTTTCCAGATTGGAGAAAAGATCGGTGGGGTCATACAGCAGTCACCTCATACCTTAATGCGTAATTGTAAAGTGGAAAATATAAAATCGTTTTATTTAAGTCCCATCACATCTGAGAAAATAAAACAAAAAGTCAAATGAAGAGTTGATGTGTATAGTATGTCCATTTTCTTATTAAAATAGATTCACACCGAGATAAGTGACCCTTTAGCAATAATTTTCAACAATTGTGTGGAGCAAGTAGTTTTTCCAAATCCACTAAAACTAGGAAAAATAGTACCCATACACAAGAGAGGTGACATTGAAGACTGTCATAACTACCGTCCAATTAATATACTGTCAGCAATATCGAAAATATTCGAGCTTGCTATAGCGTCTACATTGCTAAAATACTTTGAAATGCAACGATATTTTACAGCTTTCCAACATGGATGCAGAAAAGGACGTTCCACAACAAGGTGGTGTAAGGAAAATTACTTTCACTATTTAAAATGCTTTTGATACTAGTGAGTTTGCAGAAATGCACATACTGGACCTAAGTAACACCTCTTCCATCTTCCTAAAAAACTGGACTATTACGGAGTAAGAGGTTTGTATACCTACCTCTACAGATACTAAGCTCTTACCTAAAACATCGTGCCCAGCTGGCGGATTTTAAGGATTTGCAATTTCAAGCAATTGAGGTGAGGTGCTGGATGCCACATGGTTTCATTCTTGGTCCTCTGCTTTCCAATGTATGTGTTAATAACCTTCAATCCAATGTTAAAGGAGCTGAGATCTGTATGAACGCGGACGAGACCCTCCATCAAAAATCCGTGACAGCCATTGCAGACACTGAACAATGGTTCACTGAAAATAAGTTGAAAATTAATTTAATTAAACACAAAAAACAACGGTTTTACAACACACGTAGAGTGAACCATATAGCGATGTTTTCTTGACATCGTCGTGGACGAACACTTTAAAATTGGTACCAGCATATTAACGATTTCGCTGAGGAATGGTCATGTGCACGGTTTGCCATAAGGAGGTTAAAGCACATTTCAACACATGAAGCAGCAACTTTCCATTCCATAATGTCCTACGGATTACTCTTCTGGGGAACATCAGAAGCACATAGAATTATTATTCTACAAAAAAGAGCTATCAGGTTCCTGTGTGACCTGGAATACACTGACAGCTGCAACACTCATTCAACATTTCAAAGAAAAAACCTATCTTATCATCTGCTTACATTTTAGCTGTAGTTATATACGTCCAGCAAAACAAAAATAGCTTTATACAAAATGAGCATCCCATAATTATGTATGGGTGAAATAATTATTTCAATTTTAATCTAGTTTTTGGTATTTACAGTATGTGTGACAGTAGTACTCATTTGCTATAATTTCAGCTTGATAGCTTTAGGGACACTTTTCGATTGCTTATCGGAGTAGAGCCTTAGCCAAAAAGACTAGTCATCTTAAGATGTTCTTCCATCACACATGTAGGTTTCTTCTGTGTCTTTCCAATATTTATTCTAGAGACATTGATATCTATTTCATTTAACGAGGATTTTGAACAAGATCCAATTTCTTCATACTACAATTTAATTCTTAAATCTTTATTTTAAAAGATATGTTTGAATTAAATGAAATTGAAAAAAGCATTTAACAAGGAAAAAGAAAATTAAATTAGCTAGCTCAACGGATAAAATTTAAATTGAACAAAAGAACAATAAACCTCAGAGTTACCCAAGCGAATTAAAACTTGAATCTAACCACGAAAAGTAAATTGTGGGCGAATGAAATCTGACTTACTTAATTACCTGTAAAATTGAAAAGGTTTAATTTAAAATAAAAGAACAGAATTTTTAACCCAAAGATGCTAATTAACAACCAAATTTATTTTTCAAAATGGGTTTAATTACAAAGGTGCAGAAAAAAACCGTGAACTGAAGGTTCTGGCCTAAATTAAAAACTGCACTCGATTCTAACTTACAATAGGACAATGCTATTTCCTATACAAAGCAAAAGTTGGGTTGTTTAGGAAGATAAACCAAATATCTAATATCAATCCACGTTGGTTCAAATTTAAACAAACTAAACTACGGCGTGGACAATTTCTAGTAATAACAAGAATGAAAAACTAAATGCAAGCACAATGCTTCTACTCATCCAAACGAGGTGATTGATAAAATAAAAATGAATCAGCAAAATAGAAAAGCGGAAAAATTAACTCTTAAAACTAAAATGAGAAAATTACAACTAAAATATATCTTCCTGCACAAATAATAAATGATTATATCTATAATGTGCACACATTATATATTAACAATTATACAAAATGAATTCTTGATAGACAAAATTTATAAGAAATGAACAGAAATTACTATAATCAAAATGGATTACAAGAATAGCAACAATGATTTACAAAAATACTCTACTCACGTTAACAGTCGGCAAGAAATGAAGAACAAACTTCTATAACGCAAACGCACAATTCACCGACAAAATCTAGTAGAATAAGCGTTAAATCGAACTAGCAACTGCTGAACACATAAATGAAAGGAATTAATTTTAAAAGAACTTAACATTAAATTAAATTAAATTCAAATAATAAACTCTTTACCTAAATTTATAAAATAAAACATTATTTGTGAAAAATTTCTCGGTTAAATTTGAAACAGCTGTTTTAGCAAATCAAAATATGCAACACAAAATACCACTCGAGCAGTAAATTGGTAACCTAGCCTACAGCAATATATACGCATAAGATTGATATTGACATATCAAATACTCTTTTAGCTACTTTTACCTAGACATCACGAGAGAACTACGCCTTCAATGCTACACGAATTATAACTCCGCGTTTCGACAACGAGAAACTTTAAATAAATTTATCCAAAGCTGGTAGAATCTCTTTCTTTTTGCCCAGAATCCCACTCTTCAGACAGAACTCACCGCAAACTTTGTTGTCTTTCGGACAATCTATTTAAGTCCGTACGCGTCTTATTTCAACAGTACTGTCAGAAATATAACGTGTGCAAAAACTTCGAAAGTCAAACAGGAAAGTCATTAACTTAACACAAACACGAACACGACTATATATATAATTTGAAAACTTAGTTCTCCGCAACGACACACGGGAAAATGGAAGAGCACGATGCAACTTACCCTATTAGCGACACTATTAGCGAGCCTTTATTAGGACTGTGTTTACGACTCCCAACTGTCATAACGTGAACTAACTAGTCTATTTTTGGAGAAAAATGCATGGTGCAACATCTTTATTTTACTTTATAGTCGGGGAGCTGGCGTCAAAAAATGTGTGAAGAGTTTTCGGAAGGCTAAGATTCTCAAAACGAGATGTACTTTAGTGATAGAGTGCCACCGTAGAGTCAGATTTTGCGTTTAGATTCAAATTGTCCAAATAATCTCTTAACTTTTTCTCAAAACTCAAAATTTTAAATAATTAGTGAATGCAACCTAGGACACAATCCAACAGTCAACAGCACAAATTACAGCGCTACAGTACACTACAGTATATGTCAAAAAATTCGTCAGGGCAATTAATTTCTCAAAGCTGAATTTTGATAAAGACATTAATTCAACCATAAAATCCACGAACATAAACAGACTCGTTTTTCATTATTTTACAGCTATATGGGATTGATATGGAATGTAAATTACTCCAATATACAGTAAGCGAATTTTCTAATATTTCCGAAGAACTGTTGAACAGAATATGTGGTTTTTTATAAATCTTCGGCAAACTATGCATTGAAGCTAATGCTTAATTGCACTGAAAGGCCAACGCATAGAGAATATGAATGAAAAAATTTATTGTCACTTTCTACAGAAAATACTTAGAATAATGATAATTTAAAACAGCGAATTTCTGCAGTTCACTAACAGATGGATAATGAAATAAAACAATTATAATTTTTGCTCAAATTAGTACTTAGTGTGGGATCCTTATTCAATAATTACTGAAAATCCTGTTCTTCATATGTCTATCAACTTCATCAATATTGACACAGGAATCTCATTTCCAACATTCGTTATCACAGGATTTCATTTCTTTAATGCTATATGTATTGTTTATTATTCTATATACCTTCGTAGCAATATTCCCCAAAGATTCTCGATGGGGTTCAGGTCAGGTGATGCGAACGGGCCATTCATTAAGTTGATTTCCTTTTGGTTGGAACACTCATGTGTTCTCTGGAAGAATGGATAGGGCGTTGTCTGCTGAAATATCCAGTCTGCGACGGCATTTGTTCACCAAAGTTATTTAGAACCATTTCTAGAAGTTCTTATACGACTCGAATTCATTCGTGTATTTATAAACATATTAGGAGTTTATGGTTATGGTTAAAGCTGCCCAAACCATTACCACTACCGCCACCAAAAATTTCTTACTCATCGCAACTTAGTGTTCTTCTTATGCAAATCAAATATTATTGGCATATTTTGAAACATCAGGCCCGTCCAAATTAAATTTCTTCTCGTCCGAAAATATGACGTTCTTCCATTCACGATCCAATCATATGATCTGCGCAAATTTCAGTCTTGCTTGTTTGTGTGTCTCTTTTAAGGTGGTTTTGAAGCCTTTTTTACCATCGAAAACGTTTACTTCCGGACAAAATTGTTGTACACGTTCTCTAGTTACTGGTAAATTTAAATTCACATTTTTTTTGTGTGTGCAATTACATTACCAGAAGAAGCTAACCGAATATCGACGTGTGCGGTCTGCGCGTTGTTTTTTTTATCCCTCCTTTGCCCGATCTTTACCGTTAGAAATTACCAACCTTACAAACTTATTGATAGGGTGATGGATCGTCCTATTTTCTTACCTATGCTCGGTTTGCAAGTCCATTTTTGTATAACAATTTATTTTTGTTTTTTTGACATCAGTTAGCAATTACCTCTCGGCATTGTTATAACTATATACTTTAATGTTATTGTATGTATTTAGCACTAAATACAGTTTTGTAAAGTGTTTGGAAAATGTTACACTAGCAAACAATGCCTACTTCATGCGCCATGTATCTAGCTCGGTGGAATATATAGAATTTCGCTCAACTATACGCTCAATTTTACGCTATTGCTTCTATTTTTCTAAGAATTGTAATATAGATAGAGTAATATCTCTGCCTTTGATTATGTTCTAAATGAAAATTCTAGGAGTTTCCAATATTAGTGTTGCTAAATGTTTATACAGGAACTACAAGTATTATGTGGAACTATAGAAACTTCGCTTACTGTTATTCATACTGCACAAATTAGGAAATAATGCAAAAGTGTTTCAAAGAAGTGAGCAAAATTCATTTAACGTTCAAAAAATCGCTGACGTCGTTGTTGCTGGAACATTCTTCGCTACCATCTCTATCTGAGTCGTCCGAGATTTCTTATTTATTTGTCACTTTATATTGGCTTGAAAAAAGATCCATAAGTTTTCGCAAAGTATATACTGCTGTACTGACTGAAATTCAATGAATTTTCAAAATGAAATTAACAAGGAAAAGAAAATTAAATTAGCTAGTCAACGGAAAAAAAAATTTAATAGGCGCAAAAAGAACTATTAAGCTCAGATTACCTCGCTAATTAAAACTTGAATCTAACCACAAAAAGTAAAATGTGAGAGAATGAAATCTGACTTTCTTAAATACCCGAAAAATTTAAAAGATTTAAAGATAAAATAAAAGAACAGAATTTTAACCAAAAAAGCTAATTACAAATAATTCTATTATTGAAAAGGGTTAAATTACAGCTCTTGCGAGAAAAATCTTCTGAACTGAAGGTTTTGGCCTAAATTAAAACTGCACTTGATTTTTAAATTCCAATAGACAATGCTATTGCTATACAAAGCAAAAGTTTTTTGTTCAGGAAGATAATCCTAAATCTTACAATTCAATCCACGTGGTTCAAATTAAAACAAACTAAATTTAGCGTGAACAATTTCTAGTTAAAATAAATAATAATGAGAAACTAAATGCAAGCACAATGCTTCTACTCACCCAACGAGTGATTTGATTAAAATAAAAATGAATTAGCAAAATAGAAAAACGGAAAATTAATCTTTAAACTAAAATGAGAAAAATTAACTTAAAATCTATCTTCCTGCACAAAAATAATAATTGATCTTATATCTACTACGTGTACACGTCAATATATTAACAATTATTACAAAATGAAGTCCTTGATGGACAAAATTTTTAAAGAAACGAAACGAAATTTACTAAAATCAAAATGGCAAAATTGATTTATGCAACTAAAATACATTCGCGAACAACGGGGGAGTCTACAACAGCAATACGTTAAGGACAAAAAACGATGTTTTAAAATGATTCAAAAAACATTGATGCTTCTTATTGAGTGATGAATCAACTCTTATATATAGTATTTTGCATCTAGCGAATGGGGATTGTTCTCTAATTACTATCAAAGGGCAGAGGATAGGTATCTTTAAAGAAAAGACAGCGTTTAAAGAATTAAAAGTTGATATCCTGCAATTATACGATCCAACGCCACTGGTCTTTTGTTGAAGTGTTTTGAAGAGTTAAATCTATGCCACAAACTTGCAATATTGAACCAGTTAGAGACTAATAATCTCCGCCAATTTATGCACATTAAATTTTGTCTGACACATGTATCGTATTAATCAATAAATAAAATATATAAAAATATCTCACATATTGTTTTTTTTTTTTTCTTAAATAAGAGTTAAAAAACTGGAACTGGATCATTTTGCAACAATCAGATCATTCTAAGTTACCCTGCGTCGTTTTAAAAAAGACACAGAAAGATTATTAGGTATGAACACTAGATTTTTATTATTTCAGATCTGTCTCTGGTTTACGCTTAAGAATTACGGAAGACCTTTTCGTTTCTGTGTCGTTTTAAAGATCCGCTGTGTCGCCCAACTTGTACAACGTTGTTACATGCAGCTTTGAAATGAGCGTGGAAATGGAGCGGTCCAAAACCGCCTATTTACAACCAATGACGACACTTTCAACGATGGGTTTTTGGGGTCAACGTACACAACCTGACGACCCAGAAAATCACGCTACTCGTAAGTAAATTTTTTTTGCACTCGAAGTTAGATACCGAATTTGATTAAAAAATTATAGTTTTTAGATTTTGCTTGCGCACCATGCTTAACTTTCACTTCTGTGGTAATCATTGCACCAAAATGTGTGAACGTCTCTTCCTGCAAAGCGTCTTCTTGAATATTTGTCAGTTCGCCATTGTTTTGAAACAAAATTCTTCTAAAATAAAACTTACTGCTACATACCCATTTTTGTAAATTATTTTTTGATAAATTACTCTTAAACCATCAAGTAACCAGTGAACTTTTGACACTCAAATAACGATGTTCTTCCTTATTACTTATTTCTATTTCATATCGCACCTACATTCTTAATTTTAGTAGAGTTACTGTCCAATTAATATGACAAGGATATTATAATTATTTGTAGGTAATGAGAGTTGTAGAGGAAAAAATTAGAGGAAATAGATTTCAATATCTGCCGTGCCACATCGTTTATCGGGATAATCAGGCTTTATACTATACTGAGAAAAGAAATTTGCGATTAAATGAAGTTTTACAACTTTTGTTTTATAGAACGAAAGGGATTTTTTTTCTCACCAAAGTATGATGTTAATTGAAATAGCTGCTATCAGTAATGTAGTAACATCATAAAATTAAAGCTTTCTAGCTTTCTTGAAGCCTTAGATCTCTTTTTATGTTCGTAATCTCGGTATAACTTTAATTGTAAAGTGCTGGTGCGAACGTCATAACAACTTACCTATGCACTGCCTAAGTTTTATACTCTTTCTTTGTTTAACGATATCACGAGATATTAGTCAAACAAACTTTTACTATCTTCACTACATAGAATGAACTGTTCAAAATATTTTGTAAAATATTATTTAAATTGAAAAATTGAGATTTTTATTCAATCTATTAATTGGGCAAATGACTAAAATGTTCTTGGGTTATTTAGAATGATATAACGTTCGATAACGAAAAGTGAAACATACATAGAGTTGTCTAAAAGCAAAGAGTGTTTTTTTCACACTCACATACAAGTTAAAATCAATAATTTGGATCTTTTAAGGCATACTTGAAGTGGATCAAAAATCACTATTTTTAATTGAAGTGTTCAAATAAAAAACAAACTGATTTATTACTTTATTTGAATAACCAATAAAAATGAAAATACTCTTTTTAAGTTAGCCTTGGCTTGGTCAGGTACAACCCTATGACTTTTTCATATCTTCGGTATTGGCGCTCCATGGGCGTTTCCTTGGCCTCTAAACAATGCCACATTGTATTAATATACCATGAATAAAAAATCGTACAACATATTCAACACTCTACTAATAACATATGGATCATTTACAATAATTGAGTGGGACTAATTCTAATACTTACCGTATTTTTTTTTTGTTATTTTACTTTATTCATATATTTTGAAAACCATTTACGCTACAAACAATAATAACACAACGTATATTCTAACTCTATTTGAGGTTATACGCTTTACCGAGATGAATCTTCTTAGCAAATCAACTAGCAATTGATCTGTAAGATGCAAACGATCATGCATAAAATTACTACAATTTATATTAACACGATTTCTTACATAGCCGATATTGAGCTTCCAATTATCTTATAATGCCATGACATGTTCAAAAGTTTGCTATACCTCGGAGCCACCACAAACACTAAAACAACCGCCACATTAATTACACAGTTAACCCTATCTGCTAATCGTTCTATTATAACTGTATAACATGAACGGACAAACGAATGAAAATGTTGATGATACGCACTGCCGTATGCATCACTGTACCTAATCCTAGCGCCATAAAAATACTAAAATCATTAACACCGGACGTAATCGATAGAGGTTGTGTTGACGTTCGCAACTTACCATATTACAAATAATATAATACAAACGAGATATATTAATAGAAAAGTACAGAGCTCAACGTAAATACATTAAATCATATTAAAATTTATTATTTTAATATCTTGTAAACTATCATTTAAATAGTACATACCGATTAATATGTATGCATTTGTACCATTTATTATTATTCGTCCTACGCACCAATGTACAAAGCAAAAGTTCAATCTTTTTTTTTATATGAGAAATAATTGAGAAGATCATTTGCCAATAAATATTTAATGCTACAACATATATTTTTAAATGTTTCCTAATATATGTTATAATATATTTTATGCATTTAATTATATAACTATATTCAGGGAGAAGATTTTAAATATTTTTTAAATATTATATAATATGAAATAAATATGTTGGTCATGGGGTAACATCAACCATGTAGCCATATCAGAAGAAAGCAAACCTTTTATTAATGCAGTCTTTTAAATGAAACAGATGCTTCTATCATGTAGAAGATCATTTAATTAAGCGCTTCTAGTTTTCTTGACTCGTAGGTCTCTTTTTTATGTTCGACATCTTGGTACTTTATTTAAAAGGCTTGGTGCGAACGGCATCAAAACTTTACCGATACATTTTAATAACGTCTTCTTGTTAGCGTTATCAGAGTTTTATTAGGTCAGCGCAATTTAAACGTACGTAGTTGCAAATATCACCAAGCTTCTTCACGCTGCTTAAATGTGGTACGATAATTCGTGCTTGCGGTATCACGACGGTATTATTCGTCAGCGTGATTTATACTCGCCATAGTGACCGTCATAAAATACTTATTGGTTGCAGGGTCTTAGTTGGCAATATATATATCCGGCCTTTTCTGATGCTTAGAAGTGCCCAGTAAAGACTGACAATAATTAGTTTGGAAAGAACACACCCCATCTCATAGAACGAAGTTGATCTGGAAAAAAAATACTATATACTGTAATCAATCCCATACAGAATATTTCGCAACTTGCCTTCCCGTTAAATACTATTAACACATAACGAAGCCGAGTTTCCAATTTTTTCTTGTTAAAAAACTTTTTTAATAACTAGTCCATATATGCATCTCCTTATGTTCTACGAAAAAACAATTATATTCGCTGCCATTCATATCAGTTACATTCCGAAGGACATAAAACAACTACATTCGCCTGTCTCTTATATTCAGTGCTATATTGCTCAACCTGCTGCAAGAGAGTTACCAGCCTGACAACGAAATTATCAGCGGAAAGGTTACATCTGGCCTTCGTTCTGCGCTCCTGTTGAATCATACGGGGAAATTCTATGTTGTCTTAGGGCGAACAACGGCCACCACCAAAAAAATAGGATTAACACTAGAGACATTAAGCTGAGCCAAAAAGAAAAAACTTCCATGACGAAGANTTTTAATAGTTAAAAAAATGAAATAGAATATAGTTGGTGCACTGAGGGTAATCATCGCTGCTTTTTGTTATTGTTAAGTTTATTGCGGCTCGAGGATCTTCTATTATTTTTTTTCAACAATATCTAGCGAATTAGGGATTAGCGTGTGAGATACAGATAAATGTCGGATTGGCTTATGTAAATGCTGGCGTGCCACAGGCTCTATTCTTGGTCGCTTTCATTTGAATTTATACTTCTTCTGTGATTCATCCCTGAAACTCTAATATCATATGACGCAGATGATACGTAGTCTACTATTCTTTTTTCCCTTATGAGTTGGATACTGCGGTACTTAATATGAAGATTTACAACTGTGTTGCTAGACAACATCACAAATCATTGTTCAGTTTTGATTCACAGAAATCATCTCGTAGTGGGTTTGTGTCGCAACATGATTTGAAAAATCTATTCAGGTTAAGATTAATAAGGATGTGTTGCGTGTTGTGATTGAGTTAAAAATCTAGGTCGATTTCGATTCCAATTACGCTTTGAACACACATTCTAAGTCTGCCCAAAGCGCGTACTCTGCCTTAAGGCTTTGTATCCTCACAAAGGTCATTGATAAGAAACTAATATTATTATGTGTGATGCGCTGGTATTATCCAGTTGATTTCCATGTCTCTGATGTTCTACTAAGCAACGTGATACAAAAAAAATTCAACTTTGTTTACAGATTATCTATGGGTCTGCTAAGGGGAGGCACGTAAATTGTAAACTGCGCGAAATCTGTTGTGTTAATGTGGAGCACGATTTAGATTAGTGATACTGTCTTGCTATCTAAAATCTTGTTACTCAACACGCCATATCCTTACAGAATCAGGTATCGAACGGATGTCCATAATATTATTTAAGGTTTAGGGCATTATCCAATTCCCCGTCATAGGAAAGTTTGTTCAAACGAAGTTTTCGTATGGCAGATGTTCCATGTATATAATTCTATCGATGGAACCATATTAACCAAGATTGTCGATCCCGTCATTTCATTTTATTTAAGAGGATGTGCTTGAGTGGGATTGTGTAGCGTGGTGATGCGAGTGGTTAGTGGTTGATTGCTTTGTTAGGTGGAGCAATGGAAGATCAGGATTTGAACTTGAATTGCCCCCACAGGATTTCAATGTGTCTATTTTCCTGTTGTTTTTTCATTCTGTTTCTGTTGACATATTGAATAAAGTATATTATCAAGCTAGCTGTGGCACGTTTTATGAGTGATAAATCGTCGAATCATATAGTCTGTTTGCAATTATGAGATGATCATTTTTTTTGAAATATCTTAAGTTTAAGCAAGTTACAAATAGATTTGAATGAGCTTTGTTACACGAGTATCGAATCCTTTAAAACTTTTTCGTGTTAAATAATCGACATAGCAATGGTAAATGTCGAAATTGCACACAGTGTACTATCATATAGCTTTATAATTGTTAGAAACTGAATTATTTTCCTTCTGAACATATAGTTTATATCCGACTTTCCCTTTTCTCGACCTGCATACGTATATGTACGCAACAGCTCGATAAGAGCAATCGGTAGGTTGGACGGTGCACGATGCTAGGTGAGAGCGCATGCAGGGTCTGAATTGTGCCGCTTTTGCTGCTGCTGTTGGTGTGCGGTTCATTTCCCGTGAGGTCGTCCACCTTCCACTAAAAATACACTTCTCTATATGTGCATCGCGTTTTCGTCTCGGAAGATTTAGATTTAGAGCTGCGTGTATACAGCTTGATTCTATAGGGATGAAGGTGTATGGACAGTTGACGCATAGAGGAGGGACTTGGAAACCGGAGAATCCGCCCTGCGCCGTCGTGCAGTTAGGAGGCATTTCCGGAGAGTATTATTTGACCTTCGATAGATGTAGTACCTAGAGAAATTTGGTGAATCAGTTGAAGGCATCTAATATTGATTTTAGAAAATCGCAGTTTTCACGTAAAAATTTTTGTAGAATGCAAGGTGGTTTCGTAGATAAGTTTGTTGAAGTGCTCAATGACTACGTTTCTATCTTTTCTATTCCATTTGTTACTTTATTGCTCTATAGATGAAGAAGCCTAAAGGTGAAAGATTTGGAAGTACCCTAACAGCCAGTATATTACATAGATATTTTTAAATATATTTTATAAATATTTTCGTGAGAGTTTTTGAATATATTTTTCATATTTTTTCTAAATATAGATAAAATATTCAATTAAAATATTTATTCCATATTTTAAAATTAATGTAAGCGCTATATTTTTTCTAAAATATTCGTAAAATATTTATATGAAATTGAGATTTTTATGGAATCTATTTATTGTCAAATGAACTAAATTGTTCTTGGTTATTTAGAATGTATAACGTCGATAACAAAAAGTTGAAACATACATAGAGTTGTCTACAAGGCAAGAACTTGTTTTTTCACACTCACCGTACAAGTTAATAATCGATAATTCTGGCATCTTTTAAGGCATACTGAAGGTTTATCAAATTAATCACTATTTTTTAATTGAAGTGTTCCAAATAAGAAACAAACGTATTTATTATCATTTTATTTGAATAAGCCAATAAAAATGAAAATACCCATTTTTAGTCTAGCCTTGGCTGGTGCCAGGTACAACCCTATGGCTTTTTTCATATTTTCGGTAGTGGCGCTCTCATGGCGTTTCCTTGTGGCCTCTAAAACAATACCAATTGTATTAGATCATACCATGAATAAAACAGCGTACAACATTATCAACACCTACTAATACATTTGGAGCATTTACAATAATTGGAGTGGTAGCTACATTCTAATACTTACGATACTTATTTTTACTTTATTTCATAATATTTGAAACATTCTACGTACAAACAATAAACAACACAACGTATTCTAACCTCTATTTGAGTTATGACGCTTATCTACCGAGATGAATCTCTTAAGCAAATCAACTAGCAATTTATCTGGTAGATGCAGTACATATATGATGCATAAAATTCCTACAATTATATTATTAAACGATTTCTGTACATAGCGATATTGAGCATTCCAATTATCTTATAAATGCCATGACATGTTCAAAGTTTTCTTACCTCGTAGTCACCACAAAAACTAAAACACACCCTGCAACAATTAATTACACAGTTAACCCTAATCTGCCCTAATCGTATACTATTATAAACTATAACATGTGACGGACAAACGAATGAAAACGTTGATGATACGCACGTGCCGCTTATGCATTCTCTGTACCTAATCCATAGACGCATAAACAATACTAAATCATGTAACACCGCACCGTAATGATAGAGGTGTTGTGTGACGTTCGCAACTTACAAATATTACAAATAATATAATACAAATGCAGTATATTAATAGAAAATTACAGCGCTCAACTTAGATACTAATTAATCATATTAGAATATATATTATCTAATTTAATCTTAAACTATCATTTTAATAGGTACATACCTACTTAATATGTATGCATTTTTACCCATTTTATATTATTCGTCCTACGCACCAAATGTACAAAAGCAAAAATTCAATCTTTTTTTTTATATGAAATAAATATTTACAGAAATACAAAGCAAAATATTCTTGCAGAGTTATGAAAAATATATTGAGAAAACATTTGCAATAAAATATTATTAATGCTACAGAACATATATATTTTTTAAATGCTTTCACAATATATTCATTATATATTCTATGCATATTATTTAATATAACTAATATCAAGAAAGATTTAATATTTTTTAATATTTATAAAATATGAAATAAATATAGTTGGTCACTGGGTAGTGATTAAACCAGTTGGCATTTATTCTATAATATTTCGGCCAAAAAAAGCTTCCCTTTTGGATTATATGGGGATTTGTTATAGTCATGGCTTGCTACGAAGCAAAATGCTATTTTGTAGCAGTTGACAACTTTTAGCAGTTTGAAGCAGCTGTTTAATATTAAAAGAAACTGCTACTTTTTGTAGCAGTTTCCTGATATAGTAGACAAGTGCGAATGTTGTGAAACATACATGTATATTCGAACAGTATATACAGGGTGAGTTTTTTTCTGAGATAACGGAATATCTCTAAAGCACTGCATCAAATCAAAAAAAGATATTAATATAGATTTGTTACAATGTAAGGGCTCACCGAATGGGCCCGAACTCCACTCCCCCCCCCCCAGAGTGGGAGGGGGGAAAACTTAGAAATCTTAAATTGGAACGCCTATAACATAACAAATCTTATTAAGATCTATTTTTGATTTGATGCAGTGTTTCAGAGATATTTCGTTGTCTCAAGATAAAAAAAAACTCACCCTGTATATACAAAGGGATAAAGGAGCATCTGTTTCGATCCGTGAAACCATCAGAAAGTCGACGAACTCAGTTAAGTAGTAAACTCGACAACTGTCACAAATCAACCGGCTCCCGATGATGATAACATTCATCATTTTATGCATGCTACTGGTGTTTTGCCGTATTGGTAATATTGTATTCCGTATTATTATTGTGTTTCACAGACATCGTGTGCGAGCCAACGCGACGACATACACACTTATTTATAGCGTAATCGCGAAAATTGCACAATATCTGCGTGTATATATCAGTGATATTTATGTACTTATGGTATAAAATGAGAGATCGCATCCTCACATTAATAAACGGGTGTGAATTCTAGCGCTGTGCGTAATTATAATGAAATGATAAAAGAAAAGGTTGCAAAATATGCTGTAGTTACCTACACACTATCTTTATGGATTTCGATGATGCACAGAAAACAATAATACAGTCACTGTTATAGTTGTTAATCGTAGGAAAACACAGGAGTAACATTTTTCTTGTTTTATTCGGAAGCATACCGACTGACATTACTTAACATACTTTTAACTAACTAATGCTCATGGAAAGATCACAAACATAACGCCATACATTTGCGCCTGCGCGCATACTCATTTAACGTACGAAATTTAAAATTAGATATGATGTAACAGTCACAACGCCAACAATTAAAACTATACGGAATAATGGCTGATTTATGTAGATATCAGTTGGTAGATATCATAATTATATATATTTATTTCCGATGTATTAACATCTTTTGTATCATCAATGTTATTTTCTAACAGAGAACAGAGAGGTACTATCGACTCAAAAAAAAAAGATGACATAAGGAAAATAAGCCATAAGGAAACATAAGGAAAGATACATCACCTTTAATCTACCGGCGATTGCGCATGGGTAGATGCTAAGAATTATTTTTTCGTTGAATTCTTCCCCGGCAAATATAAAGTCAAATTCTGCGAATAAATTTCTTGCGGCCACTTTGTCGCATAACATCAAGGGGATTAGCTTTCGGAACGATTGTCGACATATATATTTATCTTTCTTTTGTTACTTACTTATTTTAGCTATCGATTACTCGCGTAGTGTTTGGATGATATAATTTGCAAATATGATCTGCATTTAATTACGTAACCATGGTATGCCGTGTTAAAAAAATGATTTAGAAATGTGTTCTTGTATAATTATTAGAAGAATTAGAATTTTCTAAAGCCCTTGTATGTATGTATGTATGTAAATAGAAGGGGAGGTGTTATACTGCGACCTAAAAGATCTATTGTGTCCCCTATTCTTGCTGCTTTACAGCTGGCCTTCCAATGCTATTCCTTTTAGAAAGTGTAGGATGTCAGAGGGCCCAGTCTAGGTAAGTCTCCCTCTTCGATTTCACATGCTCGCAGGTGGCAATGCCCTCGAGTTGCACAGTGCTACGCAGTTTGAGAGGAGGTGGATGATGTTTCATCCTGTTCCCCACAAAATCTGCATTCAGGATCTTTTTCAATCCAAGCTTACTCAGGTGTCCTTTCAGTCTACAATGGCCTGGAAGTATTCCTGTTAATATGCGAACATTGTTCTTACTCAGGTTGATGCATTCTGTAAACCTCTTCTGGTTATAAGTTCCCAGAAGAATTTTACTTTGCCTCATTCCCTGGAGATTTCCCATAACTGGATTTTCTCTGCTCCATTTCCATTTTTAGTTTCTTCAGTATTGTACTGCTACTTAACCCGCAAAAGGGTTCAGGCCCTACAAAAGGCATTCCAGTCCCTTTTTTGCGAGGTTATCCGTTATTTCGTTTCCTTCCACTCCTGTGTGACCCGGAACCCACAGGAGGTTACTTTATTTCTTTGTCTAGCTCATTAGTTTCCCTAGCATTCCAGACCATCTTGGAGCTGATTTCATATGAGTACAGCGCCTTGATGGCTGCTTGACTATCAGACACGATGATAATCTCCTGCTTCCGATAGTTCCTATCCATAATGAACTGAACACATCTTCCAATAGCGTGTATTTCCGCCTGAAATATACTTGGGTATTTTCCCAAGCTTTCGAAATATGTAGTTCTAGGCCCATATATTCCTATTCCAGTTCCTTCTGCCGTTTTGGAGCCATCAGTATACCATTTGATGGTATTTCTAAGGCCCTTACTTCTATTACAAAAGATTGTTTTAAGTTTAGTTTTATAAGATTTTCTTAATATGGTTGTATAAAATATTAAACGTAAATGCCAACTAAGAATTTATGTATATTAAAATTGTCACCTTTATTAAGAAAACATGTTACTCCTTCTTAACGTTTTAATCCTATTATTTTTTATGACGGCACAAATCGAATTGCACTTATTGGAATTTTTGTATAAAATATAATAAAATATTGCCCTGACATGCCGTATTAAGAAATTCAGAAATAAGTATGTTCTTATTATGTGAAGAAATAAATATGTTGAAGCTGTCACCTAAAACACAAAAACTTTTTAAACTTTAGTTTTGTAAGAATTTCTTAACCTAGATGTATAAGATAATAACTGGCAAACTATATTTTAAAAAAAGAGCATAGAAAATATAGGGAAAAATGTCAATGTTAACTTTATTTAAAGAAATTGTCCAGTTATTCTTTCTTAATGTTGTATTTCTATTGCTATTTATGGCACAAATAATATTACATTTATTGGAATTTTTTTATAAAGGTGGATTAGATGTTTTGACTTTAAAATTTTAAGAATTAAGATGCTTCGACTTAACCGTCATGAAGAAGAAAAGGCTATTATACGTAAAATTGTTTCGATAAACCTATTTTCACAAGAAAAAGTATTATAATTGTTTTATTCCCCTATAGGGATTCTTCCATAGAAAGTTTGTTTCTTCAATTGAATAAGAACTAAGCAAGTAAAACGCTTGTTTTTCAATAACTTTACTTCTAATATACATATATTATAATTAACTAAACGAGTAAATTGGCATCGATATTTGTAAAAGTAAAAAAGATATATAGAGAAGACTGCACATTTATTTATTGCTGTAACAATAAGTTATATATACCTTATTATAATTGAAATAAAAGCAATTATTTAAACTAAAACTACCTATAAAAATAAAGTACTGTTTACATAAATACTAATATAATACACACAGGTAAACTATAGAACTAAATTTAATGATAACTAAAATATAAGAAAAAAAAAATATGAAAAGTATATTATAATAAAATTTCCACGTGAGTAAGATAATTGAAAATCAGAATTATTATATAAAATTCTTTAGCGAAAACCACAAAGATTTTAATTCTGGGAATGTAAATCGCCGAAAAGGTAGCGGCATCTTTGTCGAGCATCGTAAAGGGTATTATCTTTCGAGACGATAAGTTCATTGCGTCGCGAATTATCATGGCATTGCGTTTAAAGTGGATATGTTAGAATTATAGCTACGAATTCGTTTTACCAACCGCGGTCATAATTTTTTGAGGTAATTGTACATATGTACTTAGGTGTTTATCTTTATTATATCAACTCTTTCGCTGTAACTTCTTTATCAAATAAAGAATGTTTTTATTATTATTAATGGCTGTTTTCTATTCGATGTTTGGTATAACATAACTAAGAATTTGCCATCTGTGTTGCTTCGGTATACATATTTTGCTAAAAATGCGCTTGTTCTAGAGATAGGACCTGCTACTAGCGAGAATCAGACCGAAACATCAGCTCGCTGGTTCGCATATAGCAGAAATAAAGCAGTCCGTCTATTCCGCCACCGCGGAGTGAGAGAATTATTATCTCTGTTTACATAATCGGCGAATTCGCCAGCAGGCCGACGGCGTATATTTTGGTATAGGCGGCCGGGTTCAATGACATTTTCCGCGCGCAAGCGCCTCTATCCTATATACACTTCGCGCGCACACACATCGTCCTACTGCGATTTTCCGTACCGTAACTATGTAATAAAACAACGCCGGAGTTTCTTGTCGACGACGATGGATTCGCGAAAAATCAAATATCGCTTGCCGACGGCTGGCCTCTCTTGTAGTTTTAATAATAGCATTTACTACCGTTTTTTTACGAGTTCTTTTTTGCTAACCAACGAACAGAGGATCCTTTTGTTCGCGAATAGGAAAATGAGATCGAATACGATCGGTTTCAGCTCTAAAAATAATGCCTCTGTGTGTATTATAACATCGTGAAAGAATCGATTTGCTAACTTTTATAGTTTTGCGGCAGTCTAGATGTGTTCAGGGCGTTTTTATTTGGAAATTAATGTAAATGGGGTAAAGCGAGACGGGTTTTATGTTTACGTTTAATAGTATAGGGCAGAGTTGCGCAATATTCGAATAAAGTTAATCCGTGTGATTATTCGGATAACTACAATATTAGCTATAATTCACGTATAAAATCAATTACAAATAAATGTTTATTTATAATTGATAAATGTTTTGTTATGAATTTGTCCTATATTCTACATTAGTGTGTTCACACAGACGACTTTGTAATGTTGGTAATAGTGTTTAATTGATAATTTGCGAAGGTAAATATCAGAAAATTAGTAACATTTAAATTCATTTTTTGGTTAAGTGCACTGGATAATTGTCGGATTAGCCTTAATTCATTCCGTTAAAGTAAACAATAAGATATTATACAAATATTTATCTTAAAGCAAGTATGAATAATATCTGTACTTCATTATAGAATATAAACCCAAACTAAGATATGCATTTCATTTAATTACAATTACTTTTCGTGCAAAAGCATGTTCTTAAGAAGAAAACAGTTTTTAGGTAAAACACCAGGATAGTTTCAATAAAATACACATTTTTCCAAACTATACAATTAATCCGATCTCTTTTGCCCATGTATTTTTTGTATTCTTTTCTAATTTGCAAAATCTAAAAATCTTTATTTTATCTTTACCCGTAGTTTTGCAATTAAAGATTAATTAATATTACAATCTTTAATATCATATCTCATGAAATTAACATTTCTGCATTGTTTCATTTGTCCCTCTACTCACAGATGTCGCTCGAATATATTTCATTATTAAATCATTTCATTTTTATTAAAATAATTGCTTAAATAATAATAATTTTAATAAAATAAGACATAAATTAGATTTTTAGAGATAAATTTAAACAAGTTCCATTAAGGAAAATTATACAAAAATTGTTATAAAGTTTTCTGTAATAAGTAATCTATTCACTATCGCACAGATTCTGCATCTGCTATCTAGATGTCGCCCACATACATCATTGGGTCGAACTTTATTTTAAAAATTAATTGTCAAATCTAAACGCGTTATTAAACAATGTTATATCAAAAATTAGTAAATGGGATGCTTACGCAAATTGTAAGAATAGAAAAATCCTGGATTATACATTTTATAATTTGCTGTAATGTAGAAATCTGTTTTAAGAATGTTTAATTCTATGCTCCGCTAACAGATGTCGCCTTTATACATTAAGTGTTTTGATAGGCATGAAGTAACAAGATTGTCAAGACCTAGGCAGCTCTAATCGTATAAGAATCGAACATCGAAAAACTTAGTGTATTACACCTGTCAAGTCGAAGTTCGATTTTAGCAATTGCTTATATTTTCGAGATAACGTATTCGAATAAGGGAACGTAAGAGAATTTCGTAACACATTTTTTTGTTTTTACAATGAACATTAATACATTTTCTGATACCTCATCAAATTGTTGAAGGGACAATATACATATTTAGACAGGTCACATTACTTCTAGCCTAATTTTTTTTCTGATATCGCACCTGAAGATTGAAAAGACACATTTTCTTTTATTTAGTAAATACAGTTTAATATTTTGGCCAATTCTAATCTGCTGTCATTTCATAATAATGGCAGATCAGATACATATGTCATGGGCTTCCTTTTTTTTTAAATATATATGTCAAAACCTATATAATTGTACTTTATA
Source organism: Protaetia brevitarsis (assembly GCA_004143645.1). Taxonomy (NCBI): domain Eukaryota; kingdom Metazoa; phylum Arthropoda; class Insecta; order Coleoptera; family Scarabaeidae; genus Protaetia; species Protaetia brevitarsis. The sequence continues at coordinate 1,970,079 of RXPK01000125.1, forward strand.
TAATAAATATATAAACGGGACAACGTGGTGGTTTTATTAAATATAAAACACTATACAAAACAATTAGAAAATGTCATTCAAATACAAAATAAACAGAGTGGGCCCCAAGACTAAGCTTTGTGGCACCCCACAATATACCTGAATTTAATCGGCGCGATTTTCAAAACAAGTGCAAGATTTTGTCACTTCATATATTAATATATTTTGACTGAAGTAAAAGTATTCATATTTAAAATATTTTGATTTACAACCTTTGATAAACAGTAATTTAATATACTTTACCTCTTAGGTGTCGATTTTAATTTTACATTTTCAATATATTTTAACATTTGAATATCTTATATCGCTGTACTTTTTTTTTTGTTTTTTTTTTTAATGACAACTTCGCCCCCTGTATTTGACACTTCGATACCTCACTTAGTTGTCATAGTAACAATGTAAATATTTTGATAGCTGACAATTTTAAAAGAAACATTAAATATTTGAGTAATAAAAAAATTAATATAAAATCCTTGTAGAATTTTGTGCATGCCTTGGTGCTGGATTTGTCACTTCTATTACGTTGATGTGTTTAAATAACAAAACACACAAAACCCTTTTTTTGTAATTTCATACATTTACATAATAAGATATTTACAAATGTATTGTCGCTTGAAATGTCGGAACAGAACTGCTTATTACAATATGGTTTTGAACTAGTAGTTCCTTGTTACACTGACCATTTTCCCTTGGTGGGGTTAAAAGTGATTGCGTGTGGTGTACAAAGGAACTCTAGTGGTCGTAAATTACAAATGAAGAGGGTGTCTGACAGAATAAAGAAAGAATCGAAAAAGGGAAAGATGTCTTCACTATTGACTTCTTAGAACTGAAGGAAACTAAATCTAAATATGGGGACGTAACAAAACTAAACTACGGAGTCAGGTTAGGACAAAACAAATGTATATAATTCTGTTCTAAAGAAAAACAGTTTTAATTGATTTTTTTTTTATTTATTTGTTCTTAAAGTCCGATTTGCAAAACAAAAAAAACAAAATGCCGTAATAATGATCTAAACCGCAGTCTGTAAGATATACAGGGGATTGAATTAAATATAATTTGACATTTTTTTTTAATTTAAACAGGAAAAAATATTACTTACCTTATTATATCATTGGAACACACTAGTAGTGGCCTATAACAGATTCCAGGTTTCATTTTTTTTTTTTGCTTCTTCAAAACTCTAGTCAACACACAGAAATACAATCAAATACACTTTAAGTACTTTATTTTCCGTAATCTTATTATTATTTTAATTATAATGGACATAAAGCGAATAACACTTTACAACTTCACTTACCTTTTTTATAAACAAAAAAAAAACAGCAAAAAAAAATAGTGGGGGGTACTTACCAGATCATGATAAGATGTTCCAAAATTTATTGATGTAATCCGTGGTGTCGTAAATTTTTATTATGTTTTCATATGTTTTAAGCTCCCTTTCATAATATGCTGAATTGATTAAATTTACGTGTGATGATATTCTATTTTGCCAAGTTAAATAGTTATTAAAACTGAGATTTTTTTTAAATTGGTTTTTCAGGGGTGATCAATTAAAAGATTTTTTTTTTGCAAAAATGAGCGATAATTCTTTTTATTTGTATAAATGAGGGTAATAATTTAACAAAATAGTAACAAAAAAAAATGGAAGCTCTCTCTCTGGGATTCAGTGATTTCATTCATCGTCATAAGCAGTCAAATCTATTTCGCCCGTATCTTCATTGGTGATCAACTCCATGATAGCTCTATAGGGGAAAAAAAATTAATTCAATTTCATTCTAAAGGGAATAAAATCGAATTTGGCCGTCATAAATGCGAAAAAGAAAAAAACCTTGGCAGTGACAGGATATTAATGGAAACAAAACAAGCAAAATCCCTTGAAGATATAAAAACAAACACCAAAATTAAATTTAATAACTCTAACTAACTAGGGTCAACAAACGTTAAATACTGGGAACGATAAAATTTTAAAAATAAATATTTGCCAAGCCAGGAGATTCTCGTGTTATCATCATGAAATATACGCATTTATGTCTGTTACAGATAAAAAAAAAGAAACATCATCACGAAGATTACACGAGATTTTGCACTTACATCAAAGTTTTGATCTCGGGACTGGTCACCGTCCAATCCAAAGGTCCCGGGTTGGAGATCTTGAACTCCAAGAACCAATTCATCTGGTTCCTCAGCTCCGATATTAGGGACATGGTACTTTCCGAGCATTTGAACCGCAAATATCGATTCACCGAGATGGAATTGACGCCATTCTCTTCTGTTGAGCGTACTGGTCGCCGAAGAAGATCAAAGGTAGGGATGGACCATCGTGGCGTCGTGGATGAAATCGCAGCGGATTTCAATCGAAGGAAGTACACCAGAAACGGGGATTCGTACACCGTCACCTTGCTCAGCACCGATTTCTTGTGCAGATTAACTCTTTTATAATCGACCGTGTATAGCAGACTCCGGAGTTTCTTCATCCTGGCAGAGAAAAGACCTGAATTGGACATTTCAACCACTCAAATTTACAATGAATTGAATGTTACACCAGATTTCGGGAAGTAGCGACATTTCCATGACATTTGAGAACATGAGAACTACTTTTTGAAAAAAAAAAAAAAATGATAGCAATGGAGGACACAGCTGATGACAACCTGGTTTATATCAAAAGTAAATAGTACAAAACTATTAATTACCAAATAATTGTACAAATGAAATAACTATAAGATGTGAAATAGAACTTTAAAAACCTTAATAGCTCGGTTTTTAAAGAAGCAAACAGGTTGGTTAGAATAATTTTGAGAGAAATTTAAACTTTGGTGTTTGTCCGTATGAGATTTATTTAAATTAGATTGACATTTTGCTGTTACAATCCTGCAAGTACTATGAGATTCAAAAAGATTGTCAATTCCGCTCCTATAGATAGTAACAGGGTGTAGGAATATGCCGCGCGTTTGTAATGAAGGTTTGAACTAAGTCAGTGTTGGAACATAAGAAAGTAAACGGATCTGTCATAAATAAGGAAAACGTAACCTATATTTGAACTCGTGTTATATAAACGACTATGGATTGGTGTTTCTGCTTGTAAAAATGAAATGTAATTAATTTAACATTACTAAATTATGATTTTACAATTCAGTACTAACTGGTGTTTAACTAAATTTATTTATTACTTTAAATTATAACATACAATTAGTATAATTATTAAGTGACAAAACTGCATCTCTCAGTTCTTCTATGGTATGTATGCGGCTTCTATAGATCCTATTTTTTAGATAGCCGTACATGAAGTAATCTAATGGGGTTAGATCAGGCGATCTTGGTGGCCATCTTTGCGCTCTAACGAACCTGTCAGCAAAAAACTGTTGAAGATATTGGCAGGTTTGTCGAGCAGTATGTGCTGGAGCATTATCGTGCCGAAAATAATCTGCTTCAAGCTCATTTTCTTGCAACTCTGCAATAAACAATTCCAACATCTGTTGGTAACGTTGGGCTGTTACAGTTTCCTCGAAGAAAATTGGCCCTATTATTCGTTGCCTGGACATAGCTAACCAAACTCCAACTTTTACGGGATGCAATTGCGTTTCTCGAAATTCATGTGGATTTTCTGCAGAGCAGATACGATAGTTTTGTGAATTGATATACTCTGTTTGATAAAACCAGGCTTCATTCGAGAAAAATGATTTGTTTAGCAAGTCATCGTCCCTTAAATTGTTATTAAAACCAATGATAATATTCCAATCGCCTATCGTATCTAATGGTAATAATTCCTGTACCGTGGAAACTTTATAGGGATGAAAATGTAACTTTCTTTTGACAGCTCGTTGCGCTGAAGTGTATGATAAGCCTATAAAATTATAAAATATAATAAACTATTTCACTTAATGTTAATATTGATTTTTTACCTGTTTGTTGAGCTAATTACCACAGGTAAATTCCCCTTATTTTCTTACAGTATTCAGAAATACTATTGTTGGTGATATTAGATGTAAATATAAACGATTTGAAAAAAATTATAAGATAAATAATCGAAAGATACTACAACACGCACGCCAATGTCGCTAAATGTCAAGAAAATTCATTTAATGTATGAAATTTGTGTGTAGCTAACTTCGCTCATTAAATTGGTGATAAGTATAGATAAATTTTTCCGGAAAACAGTTTTTTTCTTACGACAATCATTTTGAATCACATGGTATATACTATGAGTATATACTATAAAGTTTCTACAGTACAGGAATTATTACCATTAGATCACGATAGGCGATTGGAATATTGTCATATGGTTTAATAACAATTTAAGGGATGATGACTTGCTGAACAAATCATTTTTCTCGTATGAAGCCTGGTTTTATCTAACAAGCTATATCAATTCACAAAATACGACATCTGGTCTGCACAAAATCCACACGAATTTCGAGAAACGCAATTGCATCCCATAAAAGTTGGAGTTTGGTTAGCTATGTCCAGGCAACGAATAATAGGGCCAATTTTCTTCGAGGAAACTGTAACAGCCCAACGATACCAACAGATGTTGGAATTGTTTATTGCAGAGTTACAAGAAAATGAGCTTGAAGCAGGTTATTTTCAGCACGATAATGCTCCAGCACATACTGCTCGACAAACCTGCCAATATCTTCAACCGGTTTTTGCTGACAGGGTCGTTAGAGCACAAAGATGGTCACCAAGATCGCCTGATCTAACCCCATTAGACTACTTCATGTTCGGCTATCTAAAAAATAGGATCTATAGAAACCGCATGTATACCATAGAAGAACTGAGAGATGCAGTTTTGTCACTTAATAATTATACTAATTGTATGTTATAATTTAAAGTAATAAATAAATTTAGTTAAACACCAGTTAGTACTGAATTGTAAAATCATAATTTAGTAAAGTTAAATTAATTACATTTCATTTTTATAAGCAGAAACACCAATCCATAGTCGTTTATATAATGCGAGTTCAAATATAGGTTACGTTTTCCTTATTTATGACAGATCCGTTTACTTTCTTATGTTCCAACACTGACTTAGTTCAAACCTTCATGACAAACACGCGGCATATACCTACACCCTGTTACTATCTATAGGAGCGGAATTGACAATCATTTTGAATCTCTGTGTACATATAAAGTACCGCAATTCATTGCGCCAATGTGTTAAAGAGAAAAGCGCATTCTTTGGACACAATATGGCGGAATCAGAGTCCAGCTGATTCAGCTGTAGCCGGTTGGCTACAAAAGTCACTACTATATTTAGCTAATTCTAGCTGTCAGTGCTGTTATTCTAACTGTTAGAAATAATGTTAGGTTAGAGTTACCGTTGTATATACTTTAATGTATCATAGTAACACTCTGTGGTAACACTGTTGTTTCACTACTAGTACTGACAGTTGTTAATTTGGCCGAGTATGTGAAAATATTCCATATATCAATTCCAACATTTATCAACTACAAACAGAACAAAATGTTCATTGAAATCTTTCGTTGAATAATATCTTAACTAATAGGAATGCTGTAAGAGCTTTAAACTACAGTTTAAACGGATTTCGACGACAAATTTTTATTGGGCATAGGATGTTTTTTTTATTATAATTTCAACTAAATAAATTTAATTTTGTATATTATTTTGTCATTATTATATTATTATCTTTATAAATATAGTTTTTTCGAGAATATGGACAACAGGATGATTGAAATCTTTCGTTGAATAATATTTTAACTAATACGAATACTGTAAGAGCTTTAAACTACAGTTTAAACGGATTTCGATAACAAATTTTTATTGGGCATAGGATGTTTTTTTTATTATAATTTCAACTAAATAAATTTAACTTTGTATATTATTTTGTCATTATTATATTATTATCTTTATAAATATAGTTTTTTTTCGAGAATATGGACAACAGGATGTCTTCTGTCTTAAACTTGAAAAATCAAGTAAAACATTTGAGAGATGAAATCACTAAATATTCAAAATTTCTACGTTGAACAATACCAACTCAAATACCAAGTTATATTCTTATAAACATTTGTATTCAGTGATTACTAATTAATTAGCAAAAAATGGCAGTTACAAATAATAACAAAAGTGAAAAACCTGTTCCAAATCAAATAATTAATTAATTACCCCGTGAACCAAATTCAAATTTCCCGCAATTATTTTTAGTAACTTCAACCTTAAAGCATGAACCTTACCTAGTACGGTTTTGTATTACATTAATAGTTATTTGAATACCTTTAAGTTGAAGTTACTGAATATAAATGCGGAAAATTTGAATTTGGTTTACTGGGTAAAATATTCTTTCTCAGAACTGTCAATAACCACATAATTAGTTAAACTTTGTGAACCAACTAACATAGCAGCAAAAAATAAGCAATAACATGAAAACACTCACCGATTAATAAGTACATTAGGATACAATCCGGCACATATCACAGCTTTTACTAGACTCATATTGTCCGAATTCCTATTGGATTCCCTAGCTTTGGGATCGGTGTCTGCGACGAACTTCATGTCGTAGAGATACTGCACGAACTGCCTCTTCATGTTCTGTTGCAGTTTCAGCGTTTGCCAGCTCAGGAAGTTCTGCCAGCAGAAGCTTCTAGCCTGCGCCTCGGTGGCACAATCCTCGAACCGCGTCAGGGCTATGTGGTTGACGATGTGGTCGCTCTTGCAGTCGGCCGCCAGTTGGCATTTCTTGCGTTCGGCCACCTCTTCCTTGCCCAGCGGTAGTTGGAAAGCGTCTTTGAAATCTAGGGACGCAGCGACGGATAATATCGGATCTAGACAGCTGAATATCGCTCCTGAAAAAAATATTCATTAAGAGACCTGAAGGTTTTCGAAATGTTAAATACTTGTTCACACAAAAATCTAAACAGCACTTGGACAGAAGACCTAGAGTATCAGCTTGCGTGCACTTTTTGAGTGTTGTAGATGTTGCAGAAAGTGGATCCTTTCTGCAACATCTACAGTTACTTCTAAAACAAATCCAAATTTTTAAGAAAAATGATATTATCTCGAGAACCGTTCGAGTTAAATAAAAAAGTAATTTGTGTTTTGAGGGTTTGAAAACAAGCAGGGCAAATTCAACAAGAGTGAAATTTTTTGAGAAATCAAATGTAAAAAAAAAAATGTTCCTCTCTCAAAGTCGATCCGGAGACATACTGTATATGGTTCTTGTAAATAATGTACATTGAAAAGAATTAATAATGGAAATGACGGAACTAATGAAGATGGCAATTAATAATAATAATAATATATATTTCCCAGCATAAATGAAGTACCTATACATAAAAAAAGGGATATGTCAAATACAAGAAGAAACCAAAATAGGAAAACAATTCATACAATACAAATAATCAGATACATAAAAGAAAAAAAGAATTTGAATTTGAATTTCACATTTATATAGACTAGTGTCAATGAGTTATAGTATCTTCTAAAAATTCCTTTATGGTGTAATATGGTTTATGTAGGAGATATTCTTTTAAGTTTGTTTTAAAGTTACATTTTTCTTTGAGTTCATTCGGCAATTTGTTATATACTTTGATACCCATACAGAGTACACTCTTATGAGTTAAAGTGAGCCTATGTATGGGTATATGGATGTCTATGGGGATGGGAACGAAAATGGAACGCCCGCCATTATACGAAGAGCTTTCTTTTGAAATAGAAGAATTCTTTCAGATGCAGAACTAGAACCCCATACCAGGATACTGTATACCAACCGCGACTCCACTTCTGATATGTAAAACTGAGATCAGTATATCTATGCTAAATACCTTTTAAATGCCTTAATTTAAAAATAAAGCTACTTACATTGGAAGTTATGTTATTGATATGTTGATCCCATTTTAAGTCTGAACTAAAAGTGAGACCTAAAATTTGAATGAAGTTTGTTCAGTTGTTGAACCTCCTATATGTAACTTGAGATCTTTTGTAGAAGTTGATGTGGCTACCGAAAAAGTGGTACATTTTGTTTTTGTTTGTATTTAATGACAGTTTATTTCCGGCGAACCATTCATCCAATAAACTGAGCAAATTGTTCGCTTCATTTTGAATATTTTCATGTGTCCCACTCACCAGGGCAGTGGTATCGTCAGCATAGATAGTTAAAAAGAAGTGTTCTATGTACACACTAATATCTTTAATAAAAATTGAAAACAATAAAGGTGATAAAACAGCACCCTGCGGTACCCCTATTGTAATTGGTAACGGGCCAGATTCGTACGTATGTCTTCCAGTACTATTCGATACACAGATCCTGGCAATTTGCGTCCCATGAGATAAATATGATGCAAACCATTTTCAAGCTACTCCGCGTACTCCAATTCTTTCTAATTTATTTAGCAGGAGACTGTGTTGGACGCAGTCGAACGCCTTGCTTAAGTCGCAGAAAACACCAATCGGGATTGTAACAACAACAATTGTATAAACACGAAAATCAAATGAAAACAGCTAATTAGGTTTTATTCGCATGAAACAAACGCAGGTCTGCAGAAGGAGAAGACAATAAAGATAAAATTGTATGGTCATGGAAATAAGAGGAGAACAGTGATTTGGAAGATAATGAGATAGAAGCCAATAGCGCATAATCCTCAAAAAAAGTTGGGAAAAATAAGTTGGACAAAGACATATACAAAGAAAAACAATTATATGCTAAGTATTCAATGAGCGATATAAATGTAAAGGTTAAATAACCTTTACATTTAAAGAAAAACAACTCTGACTACTCACCTAGCAGCAACATCTTCCCTATTTGCGGATGTACCGGCAATTTCGCCAAATGAAATCCTAACGGTGTCAAATTCTCATCCTCGTCCAAAGCTTCCATCCTCTTCAACAGCTGCAAAGATATCTCTATCGTCTTAGGATTCGGTTGATCCATCAACGATTGCAAAAACTCCTCCACCTGCCCCAACTGCAATATCTTTATCATCAAAATAACGTCCTCCAAACGCGTCCTCAAGATTTCCGGTTGCGGATAAGACTCTAACAGCTGCTCCCTGCCCTTATGATATAAGTGGTAGCATATCCCAGGTTTTACTCGCCCTGCACGACCTTTCCTTTGTCGCGCATTGGCTAGAGTCTCCCATTCCGGCAGTAGGGTCTGATTGTTCATCTCGGGACAGTATTTTTGCATCTTGTACCTGCCGGAATCTATGACGAAGACCACGTCGTCTATGGTGATCGAGGTTTCCGCTATGGAGGTGGAGAGGATGATTTTCCGCTTGATTCCTGGTGGGGGAGGATCGAAGATTTGCCGTTGGTCGACTGTGGGCATTTTCGAGTGCAATGGGAGGATTAGGTATTTTCTCGCGTCGAATTTTGTACTCGATTGTAATAGGGAATGTAATTGGGTGATGTCGGCATAGCCAGGCAGGAAGACTAAGATGGCGCCGGCTTCTGTCATCTATATATGTGGGAATAATTGTGAGATTAGAAGACGTAAATGGCTGGCAATAGCTTATTTATGGTTTTGATGCTCAAAAAGTGATAACACAAGGTTTAAATGATGCAGGTAGGAAATAATTAAGAGAATTAATGCAGGAAATAAAAGAATTGAATTCGAAATTAAAAGAAAAATATTGAAATAATGAGTCTGATAGAAAATAGAGTTAAAACAAAGTTAACTGAACAGTGCACCTTAAATAAACTAGTGAACAATCAGTGTACAACAACAGCAGAAAGAGAAAATGGAGGAAAATAACAATCTTTAATATTAACTAAAACTGCTCTTAAAACCTTTGCACGTTTGAAGGTAGGCTGCGAGTATGATTAAATAAATCAATGTTTAGCTGGTTGTCATTCTCATTGAAGTAAGAAGTCAATTTTATATATAAGATAAATTTAGAAGAATGGAGTTATATATTATAAAAAAATAAAGTACAAGTGCTGGCTTTTTATGCTAATCCCCGTAGTTCAATAGTTTCTTGAGTCGTGATAGTCGAAAGTAATGTCCCATTTTTCGTTATTCATTTTCAAATTATTAGTGATTCATTGTCGGTTAAAATAGCATTTCATTGTTCAATTATTAGTTCATGTTTCGTTCATTAAAACTTCTTCTTTTGTGTGAATTACTTCGCATTGTTAGTCTGTCAGTAACTGATTTGATTACAGTTGTCTGTCTCTGTAGTTGCTCCGTGAAAATTAGTGATGTAACAAATATTCGCATTCGCGAATATTCGCATGTTTTTGAATATTCGCAATAAATATGCGAATATCGAATTATCCATTTAAGCAGGTAACTTTTACCTGTTGAAATGGATAATTTAGAAAAAAAAAAAACTAATATTCAAATTCAGTGAAATCCTAAAACCAGCTTTTGAGCACAAATTTGCAGTTTACATTAGAATAACCATCAATAACCTCAAAACTAAACTCGAATTGACAAGAATAAGACATAAAAAGTCGAAACGATTCGGTTGTACTTGGCTAGTTTCGCTGCGGTGATGGAGAAATTTGAGGAACCTCCAATATAGAGTGCATTTTCTGTTTTACCTGGGGCTGCCAGGAGAAGTATTCGTTGCATCGATATTTTCCTGAAAAGCGTCTGTTACATATATACCGTTACACACACAAACACAAAACATATATCCAACACATTCACCCATTCACAAATGCACATTGTTACACATGCGCAACAGAGACAGAATCTAGTTGACACGTAAAACACGATAGACGCCACACACACAGATTCTGCACAAAATTCAACCGACAAACATTAAACTTTCAAGTAAATACAGTCCAGTTTAGGTCACTGGTAAGCTGACTTTTCTTTCGGTTGTTAACTTTATTAGTTTTGGTAATCCGGTCCTGTCCTTTAGGACCTATTTCGCTTTGGTTTGAACTTAGGGTTCATTGACGCCACTTGATTTTTATCTTTGGGGGGCATTGTGAAGTTTAGCACGCCTAGTGATAACAGATAAGATCTATTAAATCGTTTGAGAACAGTCTCTCAGCGATTGGATCGAAAAGAACTAATCATTTTTTGTTGATTTTTAGTTAGTACTACTTAAGAGCCTTGAGATAAAAAGGTATTGACACGATTTAAATAATCTCCTTTTTCTAAGATGACCAAAGTATTAGCTTCCTCAGATTCTACATAAAAGCAAGCAGTTTTTGTTCTTGTACCAAAAAAAATTTCTTCAATATTATTTAACCGGTGTTGATTTCTAATTATTATTTTGTTTCCTTTTTTTTTGGGTATTCCGGGTTTTTTCTTATTAATTATACAATGTTTTTACGTTTGGAAATTTTGTTTATTCCTTTTTCATCTTTTCAATCCTACAATTCAAAATATTATACATTACAAATTAAAAATTTAACATATTTCGATTTTAAAATTCAAATTAGTAATTATAAGGCAAATTTGTTTACAACTTACATTTAGGTGTTTTCACATTTATTCACCTTTACGGTGTTGTCAAAAAATTCATTTAATTACATTTTAAAATTGTAAACGACACGTTACTACATTAACAAATATCGACAAACAAACATATACTAAAGCGTAAAAGCCGTTCAGTTTTGTTTTCAATAACAGGAAACAGGCCGTTTTTTATTTAAAAATTTACGCGAAAATCGCCTCTACATTTCCACGATAAGGTGCATGACGACTCAATTCGTTTTTCCTTTAGAATTTGCTATAATCAAATTATTATAAATGTGACTTAAGTTATTTATATCATTTTTATCGTTAATTGCATTTTTATTATTTTTAATATGCCACATTTCTTTGAACAGTCTTTTATAATAATTATTTTCAATATCTAAAATTTCCGTTTTATTAAAATTAAATTTATGGTTATTATTTAGTGCATGTTTTGCCAGAGTAGTAGAGTTTACATTTTGTGTATTTATGCTATATTTGTGAGAGTAAATTCTCTTCTCTATGTACTGTTGTGATTGTCCAATATACACCCCTTCACAGTTTTCACAGTTAATTTTGTAAATTGTATGCGTTTGCTTATTAAAATCTATTGGTTCTTTAGTTTTTGTGAACCACTTTTTATTTGTGTAATTTGGTTTATGAGCAATGTTGATTTTGTATTGTTTCAGGAATTTTTGTAAATTCTCTGATAATTGTTCTGTGTATGGTATGGAAATATATTTTTTGTTCTCCTCTTTATTTTGGTCCTTATTTTGTGGGTTGGTTTTAGTTTTATTTTCATTTTGTGTTAATCTTTTTTTTATATATTTATCTATAAAATGAATTGGATAATTATTATTAATTAACATTTCTTTTATTTTATTAATATTTTCTTTGATATTGGTTTTTTCTGAGAAAGCTATGCACCTGTCCACTAAGTTGTTAATCGTACTTATTTTGTATCTTGTGGGTGTTTGTGATAAAAAGTTTAAATACCTTCCACAATGCGTTGGATGTGCACATTTTTTCATTTTTACGTGAGATTGTTATGTCAAGAAAATTTATTGATGAATTATTTTCATTTTCTAATGTGAATTGAATACGTTTATGATAGTTATTGAATTTTTCTAATATGTATTGTTCTTTGTTTTGAGGTATTGCCAAAATGCAGTCATCTACATATCGTTTAAAAAATATAATATGTGTATCGATTTTGTTTAATATATCTTGCTCAACTTTCTCCATAACTAAATTTGCTATTACTGCTGATATGGGTGATCCCATTGCTACACCATAATATTGTTTAAAGTAGTTCTTTTCAAAATTAAAGTATGTACTATTTAAACATAAAGTTACTGCCTCCATGAAATTTTCTAAATTTAATGGTGTGTGCATTTTTAAGACGTTCCATTTTTCCGTTATGGTTTGCAGTGCTAAATCGATTGGTATATTTGTGTACAATGAGACCACATCTAAGCTAATTATTTTATATCCTGAGGGGATTGTTTGGGTTTTAATAAAATTGATAAAGTCCCATGAATTTTTTACGTGATATTTTGTTTTACCTAAAATTTGACTTATAGAATTTGATAAAAATTTTGCTAAACTGTATGTTGCGCTTTGTATATTTGATACTATTGGTCGTAATGGTACATTTTGTTTGTGTATTTTTGGCAATCAATAAATTCGTGGTGCTTGTGCATTATTTGTTTTCAAAATTCCCGCTTGTTGTTTGCTTATATACCTACCCTTCTTTTTCCCATTAATTTACTAAATTATTTACAGATTTTTGAATTTTTTGAGTGGGATCGTTTTTTAGTTTTACATAAATGTATTATTATCTTCTAACATATTTAACATCTTTCTCTGGTAATCTGCTTTAAACATTAAGATTGTTTTGTTTGACTTATCAGCTTTAAGGATATATATTTTAGGGTGTTCTTTGATGAATTTTTTTGTTTCTAGAATTGCTGAAAACAGGGGGTGCTTTTTCATTTTATGTAATTGGCTGTTTCCATGTTTACTTTTAAAATTTGTTATCATGTGTACTAATTTACATCTTATTTCATTTTGAATTGTTGCTTCAAAATTTTTTATATGTTTGTTTCAATGCTAGCTAAAAATCTACATTCATAACATAGAAAAAAAAATATACATAAAATGGTTATTTCCTACCTTTTCACAGATATAAACGATGAGCTCCAATATAAAAAGACAATTCAACTCCTCACACGCCGGATTCTCCAACTGCCTGATCACCTCTTCGGGATATTTCTTCTCCGCACGCAACTGCCTAAGATACGGCCCGAACTTCTCCAAGTACTCACGATCCGGCTTACGCCTTCTGATTATCGCCTTACGTTTCGATTGTAGGGCGTTGTCGAACTCGAATCCGGTATCTCGAATCGCGTCTTCCAAATAATACTCTTCCACGTGGTAGGTGAATCCCGGGATCTCTAGCATAGGGCAGTTACCGTAATAGCGAGAGAATTTCTCCGAATTCAATGTGGCACTCATCAGGATGAGTTTCAGGTCGGTGCGTTTTGAGATGACCTTCTTCAGGAGGGAGATTATGAAGTCGGACATGATGTCGCGTTCGTGGATTTCGTCTAAGATCAGATGGGATACGCCCTCTAAACTGGGATCGGTTTCCATTTGTTTGAGGACGATGCCCGTGGTGCAAAAGGTGATTGAGCCTCGTGGACGAGCTAATTGCCTATGCGAGGTAAAAATGCTTCTTGTAGTTATTGTATCTTTTCTTAATTGAGTAAATATTTAGGAACATATTATAGGGTGTTCGATGATCAATATGTATATACAGTGTGTTAAAAAAAGGTTGTCAGATATTTTACCCAATTGTAGTACTGGTGGAAATAAACAAAAAAGTCTTAGTCAACATGGGTCCGCAATTCAACTGTTTTTGACATATAGTCGATTGCATATTGTTTTAGTAGGATAAAAATTTTCAAAGAAATTCTGATCGCAATGTAAATTAAACAAATGTTTATTTAAAGTAAAACTAAAGAAATTGTTCTACATGTCCACCCCCTTCATTTCTAAGCACGCTTCACACCTTCTTATGAAAGATCGACGCAATCTTTCGAAAATTCCTGGAGTCCTCCGAATTTCCTCGCAACAATTTACGATTCGTTGCCTGAGTTCTTCCAAATTGTTTACAGATCGTGCGTACACTAATTGTTTTAGATGCCCCCCAAAACATAGAAGTCTAGAGGTGTCAGGTCAGGGAACCTAGGAGGCCATTCAGTTGGTCCACCCCGTCCTATCCATCTCTCGTTGTAATCTTGATTTAAGAAATTTCTAACTACGATGGAAAAATGCGCAGGAGCTCCATCGTGCATAAACCACATATTTAATCTGTTAAAAAGTGGCACGTCTTCCAACAAAACGGTTAATTCATTTCTTAAAAAATCCAAGTATACTTGTCCCGTTAAACGATTAGGGTGAAATACTGGATCAATTAAACAGTCTCCAAAAATAGCAAGCCAAACATTTAGCGAAAAACGGTTTTGGTGATGCAATTCAACAACAACATGGGGATTTTCATCTGCCCAGACGTGATTGTTATGAAAATTGAATATTCCGTCTCTTGTAAATCCAGCCTCGTCACTAAATAAAATCTGAGTCGCAAAATTAGGAGTTTCTGCCAGCTTTCGTAAAACCCAATGACAAAAAACCCTACGTGCATCATAATCGAGAGGAGCAAGAACTTGCACGCGTCGAATGTGGTAGGGATGGAGCTGCTGTTCCCGCAGAATTCTCCAAATGAGAGGATGACTGACGTTCAGTTCTGCGGCAAGTCTTCGGGTGCTAATATTTGGGTTGTCTTCTACCCGTCTCAAAATATCTAATTCTACTGCGGGAGAAGAAACTGATCTAGGTCTACCAGAACCACCATTAATTTTAAATGAACCAGTTTCGGACAGCCGGATATGAAGTCTTGAGAAAATCTTATCACTCGGTAACAACCGATTTGGAAATTCTTCGGCATACATACGCCGTGCTTCAGTGGCATTACCATTCGCACGACCGTACATAAAATGCATATCGGCCATTTCTGCATTTGTGTACTTATGCATAATTTGAGAACAAAAAAAAATTGACGCAAATGATAAATAATCTGATGACAGATGTCTGACAGAACTAATTTTAAGTCACAATCAGTTGTTTGACAAAGGGAACTATTCTCAAAACCGAAAAATGTTTTTTTTTTTATTTTAAAATATGCAATCGACTATATGTCAAAAACAGTTGAATTGCGAACCCATGTTGACTAAGACTTTTTTGTTTATTTCCACCAGTACTATAATTGGGTAAAATATCCGACAACCTTTTTTTAACACACTGTATAATGGTTAATGAGAATTAGTAATCAGAAGTGATGTTATGTATTTGATATTATTGAAACTGCTTAAGTTTTGGAGGGAGAATGAAAGTAGCTGAAAAGATACTTGTAACGGTTTTTTGAAATAAAGAGATTTTCTACAAAATATTTTTAATTACATCAAAATATTTAAACCAGTTTAATTTAAATAATAAACACTTCAAATATGACTGTCGTTTCTAATTTATTTCATATAATTTAGCTAAATAAAGTCTATCGTTCTTATTCATAAAAAGTTACGAAGGCCTTCTTAGGCAGTTTTCTCTTTTCATTTAGTATTTATGTCTGTGTTTTTATTCTCTACCCAGGCAACCAAATTTAAATCTCCCATAATTATTTTTAGTAACTTCAACATAAAAAACATCAAAATAACTATTAATGTAATACAAAATTGTAGGTAATTTCATAATTCAACGTTGAAGTTACTAAAAATAATTGTGGGAAATTTAAATTTGGTTACCTGGGTATTTCATTGATTCTTGTCCGAATTAAATCTTGAAGAAGTATTTAAGATTAGAGAAAAAAGCATAATTGCAAGTGTAAAATATACTAATAACCTATTATCTTCTTCTAACTGATTCACGCTACGTTTTCTTTTTTAAACTTAATAATTCCATATTTACAAAACAGAGGCACGTGCTCCGGATTAAGGACGTTATCTGGGAATCACCGAATCGGCGCAG
Source organism: Protaetia brevitarsis (assembly GCA_004143645.1). Lineage (NCBI taxonomy): Eukaryota > Metazoa > Arthropoda > Insecta > Coleoptera > Scarabaeidae > Protaetia > Protaetia brevitarsis. Next base: position 1,986,572 of record RXPK01000125.1, read on the forward strand.
AAATGCAATATAAATGTACTAAATTCCCTATAAACTGCTTACTATCCATATTTTAGTTACCCAACCCTTAAAAGCCGTTTATGAATGACCTCAAACCTACAACATTCTTTAAGCTTAAAGAGTGTTTCTACTAATAGATATTTAAAACCTGCTTACGTATATTTTTATGAATAAGACTGCAAATTTATAAAATAAACATATATTTTAATAACCAAACATCATTTTCTTCCAATTTCTTTTAGCGTCAAGACCTTTCGTTAGAAGTTTATAGGGTTTTAGCCAAAATAAAAATCTGAAAGTAAAATATTGCAACCGATTATATCTAATTCTGAATTTTCAAATTTTGACTAGAATTCCATACATTTCTAACGAACGATCTCGCTGAGACATCTTATATATAGATAGAATATTTATTTAAAGGTTAGCATGCGTTAGAATCTGATAAGAGTTTTGTTAATTTAATATTTGATACTTATAACTGTTGCCTTTATCAAATCGAGTGACGATTAAATATTTGTATCATTTTTTAAGAACTTATCTGTGCCAATGTCTTTTACTATTATTATTGTATTTATTTGAACTGCTTCATATGCTTAGTAATAACACCCTTTGTTATAATGTTTTTTTTTTTTTTTCAAACTACAATAAACTAAACAAACACGCAAACAACTGCTGTTTCAATCTCAAACCAGTATTAAACTAGGACCTTTTGTGTATTCTGTTTTTTTTTTGTTTTTTAAGGTTGGAATCTACCCACAGTCATCCTGTTTTGTAGTGTTGTTACGTTGGTGATAAACTTCAATTTAAATTTTAGTTGTTAAATTTTATATAAAGTAAAATGCTAAAATATTAATTATTGTATTCTTTTGTATTCCCTAATAGCCAAATTTAAATTTCTCACCACCATTTTTAGTGAATTCAACGTAAAGACATTAAAATAACTATTAATATAGTACAAAATGGTAGGTAATTTTATGTTTAAGTTACTAAGAATAATTGCGGGCAATTTAAATTTGGCTATTAGGTGTTTGTATATTTTGTTTACTAATATAATTATAAATTGTGTTATTGCATCCATCTGTCAATAATTCTTGGTTTATAAATAGCATTTTGTTATTTATCATATATTCAACATTTTTAATAATCTTATTAACTTAATACAAAGATATACTGAGCGAATCACTATTAACAATATGACTATTGTTTAGATATGATACTATACTTTCATCTAAATTATATCAATACTAATTTTAAAAATTTATGTTTTTGTTTTCTTTTTTTTTAATTTTACCCTAGTAATTGTAGCCATTATTTTTCTCATTATAATTATCTACCCCAATACAGAAGAACTATAGCAACCAAAACCTGGTTTAAAATTTTTTCAATAGTTCAAAGTAGCAATCCACACTTCATAATTTGGTGTTATAATCCATATAAAATAATAATATAATTCCCTTTCATATGTATATAAATCCACTTTTTGTATTAATACTCAAACATATTGTTTCCTCTCTTTATTTTTCCGTTTTAAGGATAATTTGTTTTTAAAAAAATCCTATTTATACCTAATTTTTGACTACACTTTGTAAAATTCTAAAAGGAAGTTGTTATTTGAAAATGAAAATATCGTCGTTTGTATTAAGTAGTTTGTAACAATAACAAAAGTACCAACAATTAAATATAAAAGTTGTGAATAAATTTATTTAAAAATCACCGCTATTTAAAACAAAATTAATATTCAGTCAGTAATAATTAATAAAATAATTTCTGACGCCATCTTTGAATAAAGCAAAATAAACAAACAATTTGACACAAAGTGCTTTTGAGATTATAGTAATTAATAAAATAATTTCTGACGCCATCTTTGAATAAAGCTAAATAAACAAACAATTTGACACAAAGTGTTTTTGAGGTTATAGTAAATAAAAAAAAACATGTCATCACTTACTTTTCTAACCGTATTTGATATCCAACTGAATTTCCTAATTTCTCAGCACGTTCTTCGGCCACCCTCATTGCAATTGAAATAGCACTAATCCTCCTCGGTTGAGTACAAATAATCCTACAAGCGGATCCCTTTTTATTCAATATGTAATCGTCCAGGATAAACTGAGCCACCTGCGTCGTCTTCCCACAACCGGTCTCACCGCTGATAACACAAACTTGATTCTTAGCTATGATATCTACGATTTGTTCCCTCATTTCATAAGCGGGTAGTTTAACGCGTTTCTTCAACATCAATTTATACTTCAGATCCCTCTTATTATGTTCGAATTGAGCATAATAAATTTCGTCCAAGATGTTATCGCCCTTCGCGGGTACCGACATGATTTTCAGTTTGTCGTCGATCTTCCCGTTCACAATAGTCAAGAAACTACTGCGAAAGTGTCCATCGTCCACGTAGCTGAAGTCTGCCTCCTTATTCGACGCTATCAACTGGGATATCTGCCGTTTCTTCGATTCTGAAAGGTATATCGTTCCCAACTGCAAATTAGATGCGATAGGTCCAAAATCCTGTCTAGAAAATTCATATTTACCGGCTTGGGATTCGCATCTTCTCGCAGTCTCTTGTGTTTGTACTTTCTAGCGTAATATAAACCGATTTCCCGTCCTTTTAAATGCGGTGGGTGTCGTTTCATATCGAAGGAATGCTTTGGATGTTCGATTTTTGGTCGTTCGACTGATGATATTATATATTTTATTGAAAATTTGAAAAATGTGTTGGATATGAGAAAATGATTGACAGCTTGGTTATAAAAACATGATTTTTGAACGGTAGGTTAAATAGAACTCTTTTCATAATGTCTATGACGGAATGAAGATGAAACTATCAAAGTCAAATATTATTTTGCTATTTCTCCACAGATGTCCCTAGAGCAGTTTAGTTTTATTAATTTTTTAAAATTTAAATTAGAATAAAATACGTACAAGCAGGTGTAGGATTCCGTGTATTATCGTTTTATATTTTATAGCAATAGTAGAATTCCATGTAAGCAAGCAATTATTGCTATAATTGGTATTTCAAATACAAGTTAAGTCTGTGGTAAATACATAGCGTATTAGCATATAATATTAATGAAAAACATCCCTATAATTTATAACAACTTAGTGGCTCTACAAAATAATATTGTGTGTATGCTACTAGTTTTTTTTTTATTTTGGAGAGTGAAAATAATATATTTTACAATAAAAATTATTCTATTTATTTCGTTTGCAATGTGCGCCCTCTATATTTAAATAGCACAACTATAGAAGCTCTCCGGGAAATTGCAAGTTCTCTATAATTATAATCAAAACTCCATCTAAACAATGAATTAGAGAAGTATGTTGAAGGATAAATACTTTCAGAAAATAATTTAAATATCGCATTCATTATGCAAAAACCTCAAAGATTCTAATGTTAACGGGTTATTTGCTAAATATAACTAAATCTATTAATTCTAAATCAAATATATTTGTTCCTTTAAACCATTTACTTTCGAAATAGGTTATCAACAAAGACTCACAAGTTTTTACACTTCCCGCCTTTTTCTGTAAACGCGATCAGAGAACTTAGGGCGAACTTGGCATGAAAGGAAGGCGCTTTTCTTTCTCTGCGATTATTTAAAGCGTACCATACCGACTTTACCGACGCTGGACTAGCTCGTCAGCGTCCGGACTATTAAAAGTTAAGAAAGCGGATAATTAAGGGGTCCGCCTTTGTCTGGCCGTGTTCGTCAGTTCCCTTTCTGATTAATTACATCGCTTACGCTTGCAATGGGAGGTCATAATTCATTTAAGTGGCGATCCCCAACTTCTTTTTTGTGCGCGCTTAATAACCGGGTTCGAGTGAATTAAAGCGCGGCTTTTAATAATATAGGAAACAACGTAATTGAATGAAAAGATTTTCGACTTTTGACGTTTTTAACCGTTCTATTGCGGTTTTGACTGAATGAGTCTAGAGTGCAGGGTGGCCAATATTATTAACAATGAAAAAATCAACTGTATGGTCTGACTCATCTGAATGTACCATGTGATTCAAAATGATTGTCGTAAGAAAAAAACTGTTTTCCGGAAAAATTTATCTATACTTATTACCAATTTAATGAGCGAAGTTAGCTACATACAAATTGCATACATTAAATGAATTTTCTTGACATTTAGCGACATTGGCGTTCGTGTTGTAGTATCTTTCGATTATTTATCTTATAATTTTTTTCAAACCGTTTATATTTACATCTAATATCATCAACAATAGTATTTCTGAATACTGTAAGAAAATAAGGGAATTTATCTGTGGTAATTAGCTCAACAAACAGGTAAAAAATCAATATTAACATTAAGTGAAATAGTTTATTACATTTTATAATTTTATAGGCTTATCATACACTTCAGCGCAACGAGCTGTCAAAAGAAAGTTACATTTTCATCCCTATAAAGTTTCTACGGTACAGGAATTATTACCATTAGATCACGATAGGCGATTGGAATATTGTCATTGGTTTAATAACAATTTAAGGGACGATGACTTGCTAAACAAATCATTTTTCTCGGATGAAGCCTGGTTTTATCTAACAGACTATATCAATTTGCAAAACTATTGTATCTGGTCTACAGAAAATCCACACGAATTTCGAGAAACCCAATTGCATCCCGTAAAAGTTGGAGTTTGGTTAGCTATGTCCAGGCAACGAATAATAGGGCCAATTTTCTTCGAGGAAACTGTAACAGCCCAACGTTACCAACAGATGTTGGAATTGTTTATTGCAGAGTTACAAGAAAATGAGCTTGAAGCAGGTTATTTTCAGCACGATAATGCTCCAGCACATACTGCTCGACAAACCTGCCAATATCTTCAACAGTTTTTTGCTGACAGGTTCGTTAGAGCACAAAGATGGCCACCAAGATCGCCTGATCTAACCCCATTAGATTACTTCATGTTCGGCTATCTAAAAAATAGGATCTGTAGAAACCGCATACATACCATAGAAGAACTGAGAGATGCAGATTTATCACATAATAATTATACTAATTGTATGTTATAATTTAAAGTAATAAATAAATTTAGTTAAACACCAGTTAGTACTGAATTGTAAAATCATAATTTAGTAAAGTTAAATTAATTACATTTCATTTTTACAAGCAGAAACACCAATCCATAGTCGTTTATATATAAATTATAATGCGAGTTCAAATATAGGTTACGTTTTCCTTATTTATGACAGATCCGTTTACTTTCTTATGTTCCAACACTGACTTAGTTCAAACCTTCATTACAAACACGCGGCATATACCTACACCCTGTTACTATCTATAGGAGCGGAATTGACAATCATTTTGAATCTCTCTGTATATAACGATGTAAAGTTTTGAAATAATATATAGATAAGACGTGAGAACATTAGAAACTACTACGATGGCCCCTTTATTTTTAAACTTTAATAAAATGCGGGCGTTTCTTTTCCAACTTTATTCGAGAATCTTGTCTCCCATCTATTGCTATCTTCTATTCTTCCATGTACAAAGGTACTGTCGCTAACTTCAGCTAGTGTAAAGGCGGGAAATTTAAAATGTAGCCTACTATAAAACTAAACTATCTATATTTACTTTAAAGAGGAATTTGCGACTTGTAAATCGACATTCTGATTGCGTTTCATTTCATCTAGTGTTACTTAAAGACACTATCGGGCGACGGGGTGTTATCTTACCTTAAAATCTGATTCAAATTTCGTTTATCCAAAATAACTTTGAAACCATAAAAGATCTAAGAACAGTTTTAATGGTGGACTTGCACCATTTAAGCAGTCCTTTCGACTGGCACAGTTATTTACGTACAGGATGTTTACAGTAGGTACGGTACGGTGTTATGTCATGTGAGAATATTTTTATTGCCAAAAATAAGTTTTTATATTAGTTTATTACAGTTAGTAGTGCTGCATAGATAATTTTGTTTCTTCCAGAATTTCTAATCATTATTTTGATCGTATTTCATCTCAATGTAAAGTGAAATAAAAATTTAAAGTTAATACGTTTTCTATTTCTATGAGCCATAATGTTAATGATAAAAGTCAATGTATACCAGCAGAATACGTAAAATATTACAATTAAATCGAATCAGTAAACTTCAACTGGTATTATTACTCAAAAGTAATCCATTTAATTTGGACGAAAACATGGTTCATAAATTTATGTCTAAATTCCGAACCACAAACAACAGATAATATCGCTGCTAGCATGTCAGCATTAATATTTCTCTGGTAATAATTCCAAAACTTACCCTTCATTGCTTATACCCCTTGGTTTATTTAAGCAAGCAAAATTCTTACGTGTTTAACACAATACATGATATAAAAGAGCTTGTGTATATTAAACTGGGAAGCATCATTCATCACACTGTTTTGACGCGACACAATTTATTATTTCGTCCGACAAAATTCGGTGTCACCGAAATCAGAGTTCGCGTGATGCAACCACAGGAAGAATTATTTGAATAAAATCTACGAAGATAATTAAGTAAATGTCTATATGAATTTTTTTTTCCGTGAACACGTCTGTGTGTTGAAGATAATATATTTGCTTTTAAAACTGTTTGTTGTACTACGCATCTTCGGGAATGTTTTTCGATTGAACGAACGTTAGTTGTAAATCTCTAACCAATGACTCAACGCAATTCTCCCTCGAAAAGCCATAATAGAGGGCGCTCTATATACCTCACTCACTAGTTCCGCTCTGTAATAAACGGCCTCTAGAATCAACTATCACTTGCATGATGTTTATAAATCAATCATTCCGCAGTAGTGGGATTGCGTTCGGCTCGGAGAACATGTGACGATTTACATAAAGCCCCCGAGGCGGTCTGGGGGTAAGTGGGGGGTGACTCTGCGCTGGTAGTATACTCACGCTTGGTGGAAACACGTGCTGGTAATAACTACGGATGTAATTCTGTTCGACGTTTAAATCAAACTAAAGGAAAAAGGAGGGAAAAAAATTGACAAATGAGACGATTTTTTTTTATTTACAAATTGTGGAGTAATATTTCTATATTAGTAAACTAGAAATAAAAGCTGAATATACATATACAGGGTGATTTTAAATGCATGGAAGAAATTTTGGTCATAAATAGTTCTCATTGAAATATGAAAAAAAGCTTTTATGAACTCATATCGAAAAACGCTTATTTTTTAAGATACAGGACTTCAAAAAAAAATATGTTGACATTTCCACACCTTAAAAAGCATTATAATTGTTAAAATATAGTTAATAATGCCACTTAATGGGTTAAAACAAAAACATTAGTGAAAATATGGCCAGTATTAAAAGAAACCATAACAATTGTTTTTTGACTGAAATTTATCTATGCATTCTTCATATTTAGAAATATAGCAAATGTCTGATGTATATATACAAGGTGTGTCAAAACTAATGAAAAATATTTAATCCAGAAATAATTCTTGCCAAAATAGCAAAAAAGTTCCTATAAAAATGCTTTGAAAAGTGATTTGTTTTCGAGATATAGAATAATAAATATAAAATTTGACATTTTTCCAATAGAAAAAAGCATTGAGTAGGGCTAAAGCATATAACAATTTTCAAATAAAATTAAATTATTTTTGAATCATAAACGGCAAATAATCTTTGGTGTGCAAATACAAGGTGTGTTAGAACAAATTGAATATATACAATCATGAATAGTTCTTGTCAAAACGTTTAGTTTATGAGATATGAGGTCTTAAAAATAAATTTTAATATATTTATTTTAATTAAAAAAAAAAGCTTTAAGGACAACTCGGGGAATAGTATAACAAAACATAAATCTTAACTAAACTCACTTATTTCTACGGCAAATAGTGTCTGATAAACATATACAGTGTGTCTCAGAAATAACGGAAAATATTTTAACTACGAGTAGTTCTTATCAAAATAAGGAGAAAACTTATGAGAACCCGTATTGAAAAACAGCTACTTGTTGAGATATAGGGTAGTTAAAACAAAATTTGAGAAATTTGATTTCAAAACAGCCTTAAATGAAATGCGATCATTATTAAAATAAGCACAAATATGACATAGCTCTTAACCAAAGTTTACTTATTAGGGAAATAGCAAGTAATGACGTAAATATATGCAGGCTGTTTTTAAAATAAGTGAAAATATTTTAACCACGAATAGTTTTCACCACAACAATAAAAAAGTTATTATAAGGTAAGGTTGAAAAACGCATAGTTTTCGAGATACAGTCAATTAAACATAAAATTTGACAATTTAAACGTCAAAATCCATGTATAATTACCACAAAAATAACAAAAACACATTTATCTCTTACAATATAGATTTTTTTTTTACAAATAATGAGGTAAATATATAGTCTGTCTCTAAACTAAGGGAAAATATTTTAACCAGGAATAGTTTTCGTTACACCAATAAACAAGTTCGTATGAAGAAAAGTTGAAAAACGCTTAGTTTTCGAGATACAGCCAATTAAACACAAAATTTGACAATTCAGACGTCAAAATCCATGTAGAGTTACTATAAAAATAACAAAAACACATTTATCTCTTATAATATAGTTTTTTTTTTGTAAACAATGAGGTAAACATACACAGAGATTCAAAATGATTGTCAATTCCGCTCCTATAGATTAGTAACAGGGTGTAGGTATATGCCGCTGTTGTAATGAAGTTTTGAACTAAGTCGTGTTGGAACATAAGAAAGTAAACGGATCTGTCATAAATAAGGAAACGTAACCTATATTTGAACTCGCATTATGTAAACGACTATGGATTGGTGTTTCTGCTTGTAAAATGTGAATGTAATTAATTAACTTTACTAAATTATGATTTTACAATTCAGTAATCAACTGTTTTAGCTAATATTTTACTTACTTAAATTAAACATACAATTAGTATAATTATTAGAGACAAAACTGCATCGTCTCATCCTTCTATGGTATGCATGCGGTTTCTATAGTTGCTATTTTTTAGATAGCCGAACATGAAGTAATCTAATGGGTTAGATCAGGCGATTTTGGTGGCCATCTTTGTGCTCTAAACAACCTGTCAGCAAAAAACTGTTGAAGATATTGGCAAGGTTTGTCGAACAGTATGTGCTGGAGCATTATCGTGCTGAAAATAACCTGTTTCAAAGCTCTTTTCTTGTAACTCTACAATAAACAATTCCCAACATCTGTTGGTAACGTTGGGCTGTTACAGTTTCCTCGAAGAAATTTGCCCTATTATTCGTTGCCTGGACATAGCTAACCAAACTCCATACTTTTATGGGATGCAATTGCGTTTCTCGAATTCGTGTGGATTTTCTGCAGATCAGATACATAGTTTTGTAAATTGATATAGTCTGTTAGAAAAACCAGGCTTCATCCGAGAGAAAAATGATTTGTTTAGCAAGTCATCGTCCCTTAAATTGTTATTAAACCAATGACCAATATTCAATCGCCTATCGTGATCTAATTGTAATAATTCCTGTACCGTAGAAACTTTATAGGATGAAAATTTAACTTTCTTTTGACAGCTCATTGCGCTAAGTGTTTATTGCTATAAATATAAAATGTAATAAACTATTTCACTTAATGTTAGTATTGATTTGTACCTTGTTTGTGAGCTATTACACAATAAATTCCCTATTTCTTACAGTATTCAAATACTATGTTGTGTGTTAATTAGATGTAAATATAAACGATTTGAAAAAATTATAAGATAAAATAGTCAAAAGATACTACAACACGCACGCAATGTCGCTAAAGTCAAAAAATTCATGTAAAGTATGAAATTGTATGTAGCAACTTTGCTCATTAAATTGGTAATAAGTATAGATAAATTTTTCCGGAAAATTTTTTATTACGACATTCATTTTGAATACAGTTTACAGCTTTCTAAACTAACGGGAAAATATTTTAACCCACGAATAGATTTTACCAGCAATAAAAATCCTATGAAGAAAAGTTTAAAAACGCTTAGTTTTCGAGATACATCCAATTAAACACAAATTTTGACAGTTTAAACGCCAAAGATGCATTTTTAATTACCGTAAAAATAACACATACACATTTATCTCTGATAATTTTTATAGATTTTACAATCTTAGCGTTTGATTGATTCAGCAGGTGTGTCGTCATGTCGATAGACAAATCGATGTGAAAACAAATATTTGTTCTCGTAAGGAGAAAACATCGACACTTCGTACGTGAGCCATTTAATACATTAATCATGTGACTTTTCGAGTAAATCTTGCAGTTTGCTTTTCTTAAAATGACATTTAAATGTCATATTAATCGTTTAATTTGACATTTCGTCATAATTTCACATTTCCGATTGCTTTTAACATCTTTAATTATTCCTATACGACTCCGTTAGAGCTAGCAGTTCAGAAAACCAGCCCAGAGGAAGACAAATACGGTACCATTACTCTCACAGCCTCTCCTCGCGAACCCGTAACTTCAGCGCGGGACTTCCGTTGATATCTTGATTTACGGCCTAGACAACTGCCGTTACAGGCATACCAATAGCGTCAGGCTGGCGGGATGGCGTGCCCCGATGAGTTGATTTCGATGTTATTATGATGTGACTACTGACGTTTATAGTAGTTTCTCTCGCAAGTCGTAAAGTCTTTCATAAAGAGCCGTGCGGGTCGCTTTGCGAGACCTCGCTGGATTTGCGAAATGGAAGAGCCAGTATGTGCCGACGCGTGTACGTCTCTCTGTTTCTTTAGAGCCGGCCGCACACGGGGGCGTCTCTGAGGGTGGGGAATATGAGCGGTTGTGTAGTGGCGAACGAGTGTCACGTTTCGTATTTCTCTTGTAAGGCGAAGTTTAGTCCGCTTGTGGCGTGGTTGCCTCTCGTTTGCATTAGTTAATTTGCGTTTTATCTATTTATGCAAAAGAACGTGATTAAGAGAAGAAATGGATATTTGAATTTAAACGAACTCCATTGCATACCATGGATTTCGTCAAATCATTACTTTATTTTATTGTCGATTGTAATGACATACGTTCTAATATAAGTATGTATACGATATGCAAGTTATTCGGTCAAGTTAGTCAAGTTGTTCAAGTTAGTCATTAGTCAAGTTAGGTCAGTTATTCAAGTTAGGCAAGTTAGGTTAGTTCGGTTAGTTCAATTTCAGTTGTTCAATGGTTCAGTTAGTCAAGTTAGTCAAGTTCACGTGGTCAATTTGAAGTAGTCAGTTAGTTCAGTTGGTGTCAAGTTGGTTCAAAGTTTAAGTAGTTCAGTTAGTTCAAGTTAGTTCAAGTTCAAGTCGGTCAAGTTTAAGTTACAGTTAGTCAAGTTCAGTTGCAAGTTAGTTCAAGTTGGTCAAGTTAGTAGTCAAGTAGTTAAGTTAGTCAATCTAGTCAAGTAGTTAGGTCAAGTTGTTAATTTCAAGTTGGTCAATTCAAGTTGGGTCCAGTGGGTCAAGTTAGTTGTTAATTAGGTATGTTAGTTCAAGTTAGTAAGTTAGTTCAAGTTGTTAGTTCAAGTAGTCAAGTCAAGTTGGGTCAAGTTAGTTCAATTAGTCAATGTTCAAGTTAGTCAAGTAGTTCAGGTTAGTTCAAGTTAGTTATTTCAAGTTGAGTGTCAAGTTAGTTAGGTTAATTCAAGTTAGGTTAAGTTCATTATTTCAGTTTGGTTCAAGTTGGTTCAGTTTGGTCAAGTTGGTCAAGTAGGAAGTTCAAGTTAGGTCAAGTTAGGTTGTCGAGTTTCAAGTTAGTCAAGTTAGTTCAAGTTAGGTCAAGTTCATAGGTTCAAGTTGGTCAAGTTATTAAGTTAGTTCAAGTTCAATAGGTCAAGTCAAGTGTTCAGTTAGTTCAAGTTCGTTAAGTTAGTTCAAGTTCAAGTTAGGTCAAGTCAGTTCAGGTCAAGTTAGTTCAAGTTAGTTCAAGTTAGTTCAAGTTAGGTTAAGTTTAGTTCAAGTTCAAGTGGTCAATTTAGTTCAAGTTAGGTTCAGTTAGTCCAAGTCAAGTTATGTCAAGTAGTCAAGTCAGTTAGGTCAGTTAGTTCAAGTTCAATTAGGTCAAGTTAGTTTAAGTTCGGTTAGGTTAGTTCAAGTTGGTCAAGTTCAATTGGGTCAAGTTCAAGTTAAAGTAAGTCTAGTTCAAGTTTAAGTTAGGTCAAGTTATAGGTTAAGTTCAATTAGGTCAAGTTCAAGTTGGTCAAGTTCAGTTAGTCAAGTTCAGTTTTGGATCAAGTAGGTCAGTTCAAGTCATATTTTGTTAACAACCATTGAATAATTAAATTTCCAAAATATCCAAAATAGATTATTTGAAGAACAAAATTTTTGCTTCAATCAACCAAAAATAAAAAGTTGCATACATTCCTATTTTGTGCACTCCATACGTTTTATTTGCAATGTAACAAAAATGCATGAAGCAGAATTTGTTTTGTAGTTTCCACCGATTTCGAGTTTACGTAAGCCGCAATGCTAGTTACAGAACAAATTTTTTGTTGTTTTCTACACAATTTAGAGCTGTTATCCAAATCAAAATCAATGTACATCAACTAACTTACAGTGTGCATTATAACGGCCTAACCGCTTAAATAAATGAGGTTCAGTTGAATCACGAGCTATTATTTTTAAGTAACAAATCGTAAATTCCATCTACATTAATTCGGTGGCGTATTTAATGCACATTTTTGGTTGGTTATGCGTATTTTGGTTTAATCATGCATCCTTTTCCTCAGTGTAGCAGTCAAAGATGTCACTAAGTTGGCACAAGATTCACCGAGAACGTGAATAAATTGTCATTAGGTACTATTCAAGCATGCTGGATAACTGTTCTTCATTGCACTTATTATATAAATAGATATTAAAACTAGAAGAAAATTAAGTACAGCAAGGTTATCTCGTAACGTTCAAAAAAAACATTCTGCCAGCGCCATTTTGTAAAGCGTTGTCGGAATTTTAAACGTGTAGAATAATTTATATTTTAAAGGAAGAAAAATAGATTAAAAAAATACACAATTATGCGTTTTTTATTCTGATTTTTGTTGCAATATTATGAACAGTTATAGTTATAAAAAACACGATCCAAGTAAAATAATCTTGATTAAGTGATACATATACTATTTGCAAGTGTTTTACGATAATTATGTTCATATTCTTTCTCTTTTCGCGAAATAAACCTTTGTTTATATTTTATAGTGTAAAAGATTCTTCCAGGAAGAATTGTTGTGGTTCTTTCTCAAATAAATTAATAAAAATGCAACAGCAGATCGGTGGAAGAGACTCTCAAATTTCTGAACACGAATACACAATAACTTTAATTAGGGTTCAAGAGTTAGACTAATATCGTTCTGTGCGATACAAATATTATTTCCTTTCTATTCGACTACTTCATTTCTAACATCTGACCCGCACGGTTTGTCAACAATAATGTCCGGGGTGCACAAATGGGATAGAGTTAAGACGTAGACTAATATAATATCGATTGTCTATAATGTGAATAATGCGATTAAAATTATACAAGTATAATGCAGTTCAAACAAATACACATTATTTTTAAAAAGTGAACCATAACATGAATTAGGTTAGTTACTGGGATAAATAGAATCTAGCTTAAAAATGTGTATCAACAAATAAATTGATTTAATGTGACCTCGGAATCTCTGCACAGCGAGTAATATTCTTCTTATCTGTACTTTCTAATTCTTGTCGTGTCATAATATAATAGATTCATTCGAAGATCCCAAGAAACTGCGACCATCGTCAGCATCAAAATTTATCTTGCGAAAGTGACTGGCACTTACAACATGATACCCATTGGTGTCTTCTTCACGATAATTTGAGTTATTTCACCTTAAACTTAACAATATAAATATAAGAAAGTATGTAAATGTTATGGCCACTGGCCACCGATCTTACCTTTTACACAAGAATTATCATAAGTCATTATAATGTTTTTAAAACTGCAGGGGTAATTCAAAACTAATAAAATAACGAAAAATAAATAAATAAAACAAGTAATCTATAGATTAACGGATGAGTAACTAATATTGTGTAGATAACGAAGTAACAATACAAACTTGCCATTTTGGGAAGCTGTTTTGTTTGTGTGAAGTTAGGTTTAGAAATTTGGACCGCTATAAATCTCTCTCTTGTCCTTATGCGGTGTACTCTGATATGACATCTTCAAAAGCGTTTCGTCCTATAACCTTAGAAGTCAATTTTGGCGCAGTCCGCAAGATCAATATCAAACTAATTTAATCCCATTAAAACCCATATAAAAACCATAAAAAAGGCGAAAGTTTGCAATTAGACCCAATTATCTAATGTAAAAAAACAAAATTACGTCGAAACACAAACGAGAAAGACATCGTAAAACTTCACTTTAATTACCCGGAATGTTTGTAAATTGCGTTCAACTCTTATGAGAGCGCTCGGCTTCGTAATATTGCTAAATAAGGAGCGAAAAAACTGCGATATTTACGGCTGCAAAAACGCCTGAAGACCCACCTCCAGCCGCTCCGACCCTCGAATATGACACTTATAGAGGTTACCGCGCGCAGTTTATTAACTGGGTGTCTTAACTTGGGCCGTTACTATGTTGCTATAATTAACTGAAACGTTTTATGGGACGGGTATTAAGCCAGAAAGTGCCGGCTATAGGAGAGAGGAATGTATTCAAGGCAAGGATAACTACTTCATTTGTCCCTGTAATATGCGCTATACTTTACTTGTATCCTGTATAATATTTAACCGAAAGACAACATAGATCCATTAGAGAGATAAAGGCATAGAAAAACCACAAAAAAAAACAAGGAGGTGGTAGTCAGCTTTCCACGCGTGATTGATTGATAACAACGTAGCGCCCTCTCTAAACAGCGCACGAAGACATTCATTCTGACCCTACTAACATCTCAATTTGACATTGAATTTCCTTTACCGAAATTTCATCCCAAATTAAACACGATTTATAATACCCTCAAAATGACAAGACCAATTCTAGATCCTCGTTAATGATTTAAGCTGCCGTTTGTAACCCGAAACTTTTTGCATTCCTTGAACTTGACAGGTGACCTTTACTACTGCCAACGCTAGTTTCCCTATCCCAGATGTCGCTCGCATCATCATCATCATGCAAGATGGCTTGTCACCGGCAGAGAACCGTCTGCTAGCGGTAATGTATTTGCTCTCGCTCCATATCGTAATCCTTTATATGTATAGAATATTTTTTTTTGGGTTGGGAAATGTCTAGGAAAGCTCTGAAGCATTTTTAGAATGTAAATATTATGTGATATGCGGATATTTTGTCTTGTCGCGTCTCGTCTATATGTAAGCGTTATTAGTTCATAAATTTGTTTGGAGTGTTGCAAGCGCTACTAACTAAATCCAGAGATAGTGTTTGTTGGTGAATCTAGGAGTATGTTCATAATAAACGTCGAAAAACTAGTCGTTGGGGTGAAGAATGACGAGGATACTTATATAATTTTATGAACGTCATGACCAAAGCAATGGTGCAGTGGTGTTCTCAAAATATATGCGACAATCTTTAAGCGCTGATTCCTGGGGTTAATTTGATCATAAAAAGTTCATAAGAACATATATCCAAAATCGCTTAGTTCTAAAGTTCGTACAATGTTAAGATAATAAGTTAACATTATTAATGTTTTTATATAAATTAACAACATAATTAATAAAACAAAAATCAACTATTACTAACTGTTGAAAATGACCCCCCCCAACTGCAATACAGCTTCAATCCTCCGTCGTATTGACTGGCGAGTCCGTCTAAAATACCAGGGGTATTTAATACGTTTCTCAGTTCATCGACATTTTCAATAGGAGTCGTATAAACTAATGATTTAATGTGACCCCACAGAAAAAGTCCAAAGAATTTAAGTCTGGAGACCAGAGGAGGCCACGTTGAGACCTCCCGTCTATCCACCTATCTGAATACGTATGTCCAAAAATTCGCGAGCAAACTAAACTAAAATGTGCTGGAGCACCGTCATGCATAAAATACATTTTTGTAATCTTAATTGCAAGGAACTTCTTCCAGCAGTAGTAGTAGTCTCCTCTTCAAGAAATTGCGGTATAACTCGCATTTAACCGCAATCGGTAAAAATGTGGACCTATCAAGTGATCTCCAACAATTCCGGTCCACACATTGACAGAGAATTGATGTTGATGACGGGCATTCACTAGTTCGTGCGGATTTTCTTCGGCGTATATGTGATTATTATCAAAATTAATAATCGCGTTTCTAGAGAAAGTAGTTTCGTCGGTGAAGAATATTTAAGACAAATAGTCAGGATTGTTGTGCGATTTTGTGTTGCTTCCATGACAAAAAAGCCACTCTTTGGGGAAAATCTGCCGGCAAAAGTGCCTGCACCGTTGAATGTGATATGGATACAACAGTTGATCTTTCAATATTCTCCAAACTGTGGCATGACTAATGTTTAAAGCAAACGCAATTTTTCTGGTGCTTATAGTAGGATGTTCCTCAATTTCATTTAATACCATTTCTTCAACTTGTGGGGTTTTCACTGTAGATGGGTGCCCCTTATCAGTTGTTCGTTTTTTTTTAAATTTCCCTTTTCACTAAGACGTTGGTGAAGACGGGCAAATATTGAATGATCGGGATGATACGGTTCGGGTATCGTCTTTCATAAAGACGTCTAGCAGCACGCGAATTTCATTGCAAGCACCGTAAACGAAATGCATATCACACATCTCAGCATTCGTGTAATTCATTTTTAGAAAACAGAACTGGCATAAAACTGAATAAATACTGAACAACTATTGACAGATATTAAAATGACAAATAAACCAAACCGTTTTGGACATATACTCATATGAACCTTTATGATCAAAATAACCTCAGGAATCAGCTCTTAAAGTTTGTCGCATATATTGAGAATCAGCCTGTATATGAAATGTATTATATGCAACAATAATAACTAACAGCTTCTTGCGGTTTCGCCCGTGTGTCAAAACTTCGCTCGACGTTTCGCGTTCATACTGACAGCTTCTTCAGGATAACTGAACTGATTCTCCATGGTCCACATTCTTCTTATATACGCCCCTGGTGCATCCAACCGTGTAGTTTCCGCTCCATTGACCGTGACGGTTCGTAGTAGGCTCTTCCACGTGTTGCTAAGGTGGCACCCTTCTTTTCTGTTAACAGTTTTATTCTTTTCTATTTCTATGGCTTCCCTGATGAGTCTTTTCCCGTAGTTCTTGGTGGTAGTTATTACTTTTACATTCTTGAAATCCATTTTGTGTCCGGTGTCGTGCATGTTGTTCTGCACCGCTGATTGCTCGATCCTTCTTAATCTTGCGTCCCTCTCTTGTTCTTTTATTCTTATGTCGATGGCTCTTCCTGTTTGTCCGACGTAGCACTATCCGCATTGGCATGTTATCTTGTAGATACCTTCTGTGCGTCCCTTGGGTATCTTATCCTTTGCGGTGGGTAGATACTGCTGGATCGACGTTGCAGTCCCGAAACGTACTTGTACGTTACGTTTCTTCAAAATTCGGCCTACTTTTTCCGTGACTCCTGCTATGTAAGGTAAACACGCCATCCCTCTTCGTGGTTCTGTAAGTTATCTCCAGTGTCGTCTTCTTCTTAGTGGCTCTCCTTATGTCGATGTCAGTGTATACCATTCCTCTTAGTGCTTCCTCCAAATGTATCTTTTCACTGGTAAGATGTTGTTCGTAGCACTGATGGTTTCGGCTCTTGGATAGCAAAAGTTTGTATTAATGTCTTCTTCTGCATCGGATGATGGTGAGATCTTGCATGCAGATATCTATCGGTGTGCGTCTTCTTTCTAAATACTGGCGTGCTGTAGCATTCCTCCTTTTGTATTTCTTAACCATAAATCCAGGAAAGGGAGATTCCATTTTGTTCTTCTCCATGGTAAACTTGATGGCTGGGTGCTGTGAGTTTATGTGTTCTAAGAACTGTTGTAGTCTTTCTTCTCCGTGTTGCCATATTACAAAAGTATCGTCGACATATCGCAGCCAACACTTGGGTTTCATAGGCTTCTTCTTCAAATGCTTCCATAAACAAGTTGGCTATTACTGGTGATAAAGGGCTTCCAATTGCTGTTCCGTTCTTCTGCTCGTAGTATTTTCCTTCATACAAAAAGTATGTCGTGGATAACACAGTTTCACTAATTCAATGATGTCTTCTTGTTAGTCCAAGTTCTGGAAGTAAGGCCAGTGCGTGCCAGCAGCTGTTAATGAATATCAAAGGAAGTTGTTGTTTTTTGTAGCAGTTTTTTTTGGTGTACTAGACAATTAAATCGACATTGAGTACTGGGAACAATATTATTCTCACATTACGTTGTGAAGTAGAAAGCTTATCGTAGATTTATATGAATTAATATAATACTTTATGTTTTAAGGAATTTTCACAAATCATATTTTCCGAAAATTAAAAATCTGAAAGTTTTCAAATGAACAGCCAGTAGCTTGGGGAATACGTTGTATAGAAATTCTAGTTTCAAATAAGAGTGTCATTTTTAATTTTAAATTTCCTATTCCCTCTCCACACGCATCCTCCGCCTGCATCCTTTATCATTTCCACTTTTCAATTACCCAAAACCACCCTGGGCGTCTGCCGATGCGATCCAATCTGCCCTCGATGCATTCATTCATCAGGATTGACGGTAGCTGCGTCATTTTTTTTTCTTCTTCAAGCGCGTAGAAACGAAATCAAAGCGTCTCCCTGCAAAGTCGTTGTCTGAGCTATCTTTTCGTTTTCGCTTCTCGAAAAGCAAAACACGCTTTCTATAACCGCTCTCGTACAACTCCTATTGTTACGCGGAGGTATAAGGGACATCCCCCTCTACTCCCTCTACCGCGCCCAGCCGTGGAACAATCGCTTTTTGCTGCCATTGTCGCGTTTCGCTAATGTCCTTTCACGTCCTGTATTTTCGGGCACGCGGACAGTAAATCTTCCCGGCCCCCTTTCGGCCAACGGTCAGAAATCCAGAGATCACCCAGTATCATCATACTGGGTGTGTCTTCTTGGCTGGCTGTGACTTACGGCAAGTGAATAATGGAACTGCTGTTTGTCTTATTGGCTTCTGTGCCGGTAACGTGCGCGATAAATCTGTCAAGTATCGGGTTGTCTGCGAGTAATTATCGCTGAGAGTTATTTCTGCGTCCACGCAAGATGGCAAGAACTGACATGATTGGTTTTATGGAATGGGGAGATTGTCTCTTTCTGCGTTCATGTTTTCAAGCAATTTTATAGTGTGAAAAACGAAGTTAAAGATACGGTTGATTTTGCTGACTGAGACGACAAACGTACTCCTTATGTATCCATTTCTATATACAGGGTGGTTTTGAAGTAGGGGACGAACTTTGACAGGGTGTTGATAGCAGTACTAAGGAGCTACTGAAGGACCACAAACGACCAGCAAAAAGGAAAAACAAACAAACCAGAGGGAAATGAGTTCAGTAAATCCCGGAAAAACAGTAATTAAGCTTTCCAGTAATCAGTTAGACAACAACACAATACAAATACTAAATAAAGACATGAAATTCGCCGTAGTCCCCAAACAAATTCCAACATTGGACATGGTAGTTGCTATAGAAGTTGCAGCAGAAAGGATACAACCCCAAGAAACGGCAGAAAAATACAGGTGGAGAATCAGAATGACGATTAGAAAATGTTCAATTACGAACAATGAAACACAATATCACTGACAAACCAGAGGGAAATGAGTTCAGTAAATCCCGGAAAAACAGTAAATAAGCTTTCCAGTAACCAGTTAGACAACAACACAATACAAATACTAAATAAAGACATGAAATTCGCTGTAGCCCCCAAACAAATTCCAACATTGGACATGGTAGTTGCTATAGAAGTTGCAGCAGAAAGGATACAATCCCAAGAAACGGCAGAAGAATACAGGTGGAGAATCAGAATGACGATAGAAAATGCTCAATTACGAACAATGAAACAATATTACGAGAGCGGAACGATTTAATCTCACACAACTCAAAGAGGATAAGTCCATCAAGATACTACCTGCAGACAAATAGAACGAAGCAGTAGTAATGGATGTGGAGACGTGCAAGAATAAAATACTTGATGTCTTACGAACTGGAACATTCAAGGAATTAAAGAAGGACCCTACATCGTCGGTAGACTCCAAAATATACAAGACGCTGTTCAAATATGGGGCAGAATTCCCAGACCAAAATATCCGAAGATAAAGAGTTTCAGATTGCCAATGGAGTACCTTTGACATTTCGCAATGAAAGATAGGTTACTTATGTTAAAGGAAATGAGCCATAAGTACATAATTTTTCAAACAATCTACACTAACTATCAAAGATTCTACGATCATTATCTCCAAGAAACTAGAAAAACCATCAATGGCAGATACATAGCAAATTCATGTAACAGAAATAGGGCTATGTGGTCTCTGGTTAATGACAGAAGGCTTAAAGCCACAAGCATGTACGTTTTGCCTGAGAACTTTCCTTCGACAATGGAAATGTGCGAACCTTTCAACAACCATTTCTTCAATTTTTCTAACAATCTAATTAATACTTACCAAATATCTAGTGATATTAAATTCTCAGATTTAGATGAACACAATAACACATTACAAAATTCTGTCTTTTTTTCTCCTATAGAAGAAAATGATATTTCAACCATTATTACGAAATTAAAAAGTACACCAGCTGGAGATGATGGTATCGATACTGCAATTATTAAAAGTACGTATAAATACTATTTAACTTACTTAATAAATTTCTTTTTGGAACGAAGAATTTTTCTCTCTCAACTTAAAATTTCACTTATTAAACCTGTTTGTAAGAAAAAGGGAGAAAAGAACAATCTTAATAACTACCGCTTGCTTAGATTGTTGAATGTCTTTTCAAACATTTATGAAATCGTGGTAAGAGACAAAGAAATAATGCACTTAATATAAATCATGGTTTCCTGCCCTCTCGTAACACTGATGCTGCTTTAAATAATATCGCGAAGAAAGTTCACTCCAGTATTGATCGGTCCTTAATTTGTCAATTGACCTTGAGAAGTCTTTTGACTGGGTGAACCACTCAATATTGTCGCATAAGCTAAATAAATATGGTGTTAGGGGGATTACAAACGACTGGATTGTAAGTTACTGAAACAATCGCATACAAAAAGTCAGCTGCAATAATGTTACTTCAAAGGCTGTAAGTCAGGGGTCGCCAAACTACGGCCCGCGGGCCAAATCCGGCCCGCTGCGTATCTCAATCCGGCCCGCGCAAGTTGTAAGTACCAAGCGGTTAATTCAGCTATTGCCGATAGTTTTTCTCACCCACAATAAGGGTTTACGAAAATTATTGTACCGGGGGTATTACATCTACTATTCACCGACTGATAATCAACTGATGTCGCGGTAAATAAGTCCGGTTAAATTATAATATTAAGAATAAATTGAGAATATCACAATACGCTTCTTAATGGAAGAGGCAAAAAATGTCTAGTAGTTTTTGTTAGTTCTTGATGAGTCGACAGTCATTGTTGATACTGCCCAGGTATTTTTGTTTTGTGCAAAGCTTTCAATAAGTCATTGCATAATTCATGAAACACCTCTATCTATTTTGCATTACTGAACCATTTGTGGTAGTGGTGAACTTGATTGGCTTTCGGCGAGTTAATCATCGCCAGTTCGATGGTGCAATAGTGGAAAAGTTTTATTGAGATTTTTGGAACTCAGAGAAACTATAAATATTTTTTTAAATAAGAAAGAATTTATACAATCGTTCCGTCCATTAATTGTAGTTATTGCTTCTGTTTCTTATGCCCTCTAAACTGAACTTTCGTCCCTTCAAATTATTTTAAATAAAAAGATAATAATATTCGTTGAAGTATTACAAAAAAAATAGGTCGCAATTCATTTCTTGTGATCTAGTTTAGATTAGAATTCCTAAAAATAGATCCTATTTTACTTAAAAATTTTCTGGTCAGACGTTTTCAAGGTGCCCAAATCTTCAGAAGTAACAGGTATTGAACTACTGAGATGTGTTTCCAAATGCCCTAAAATAGTGGAAACTTATTTTTCTTCGCTTTCTTCATAACACCACTCTAGGTTTGTCTTTTTTGTCTTTTTTGTCTTTTTTATTAATAAATTTTTGGTTTATTACGTAGTACTCGGCTGTTTTATCAATCGTTTATTCCAGCATCTTGTTTTCCTGTTTCTTCCAATGTTACTCTTAAATATTTAAATTTCTCATTTGCCCTATTTTAGTATCATTTATCTCAATTTTAGTTTCAACATTCTGGTTTCCAAGGATTTTAGCTTTTGCTATGTTTATTGTCATGCCCTCTTCTTCCATGTTTCCTTTCCATATGTTCAAATTTTCTTTGTTTTTCACTGTCTGTTATTATGACCACATCGTCTGCAAAGATTCCATTATGTAGCTATTTCAATCCTCTGCAAATTCTTATATCACACAAACACTTTATTAACTTTTTGTTCGCATTTTGCCTCATTTTGCAAAATGCGAACCAGATGAAGATAAACTTTTAATATTTAATATTTACTGTTTGCTTTATATATTGCGTACTTTTCTAGGTATTTCTAACATATAGAAAACAATGATTATTATAATATTTACTAGCAATAATAATTTATTGTAATGTTATTTATAATCCACCTGGTAAAAATTATTTGACCATTTGGAAAAGTTAATAAATAATAGGAATAATTTAAAATAAAACCACTAAAGCATATAGGGAATGTTGCAGAAAAATATAAGAATATACAGGGTGTTTTTGAAAAAAAAAATAAGCTTTGTAACTTTAATATTCTTTGACAAGTCAGTAATTTTTAAACAGCCTATATGATACGACGGAAACTTTTTGGTACATTGTTTTCGGTTTAATAAAACACAAAGGAACACTTAATAAAAAATATACACATTAGAGTTTACAACCTGGCCCGCTGAACTTAATTTTCGTTACGATTTGGCCCTGTCCTAAAAAAGTTTGTCGACCCCTGCTCTAAGTAATGGATCGGGGATTGCACAAGGTTCAATTATTGGGCCTATGTTGTTTCTAATTTACATTAACGACTTACCAAACTTTATAAACATCGGGGACGTTTATCTGGTATGCTGATGATATTAATATTCTTTAACATCTAATAACTTATTTTAAATTCTGTCGCTAATTGGTCAAAACTAAATAAAATCTCAATAAATCAAACTAATAATAATATATAAATAATCCATTCTACGCTTTAAAAAGGCAACTTCCCCAGTGAGAACAAGTTGGTTACATTTACGTGAATTTAACGTTGTATTGGTTGAAACAACGTTAATGGTTATAATTAACACGTTTATTATATAACCAATATTTAACTATACATTGAAGAAACGTTATATTAACTAAGAAATGTAACGGATAGTTTTAATTTAACTAAAATAACACGTTGTAGTTGCATCGTTTATTTTAGGTTATAAAACAACGTTACAATATGAAAAATTATGAACTGAAATGTAATGCATAGTTTAAATATAACTAAAATAAAACGTTATAGTTTCACTGCTTATTTTACGTTAAAAAACAACGTAGAAATATGAAAAATGATTAACTGAAATGTAACGCATAGTTTAAATATAACTAAAATAAAACGTTTTAGTTACACCGTTTACTCTACGTGAAAGACAACGTTGAAAAATGAAAAATTAGTGGCTGAAATGTAACGCATAGTTTAGATATAACTAAAATAAGACGTTGTCGTTTTACCGTTTACTTGTTGAAAGACGTTTGAAAGACAACGTTGAAAAATGAAAAATTATTAACTGAAACGTAACGCATATTTCAAGTACAACTAAAATAAAACGTAGTTTAACCGTTTACTCTACGTTAAAAAGCAACGTTAAAATATGAAAAACTATTAACTACAATCCAACGCATAAGTATAAGTATAGTTAAAATAAAATGGTGTTAAATTTGTTTGTTTTAAGATAAGATGTGCTTTTGCATGAATGAATGCAAAATGTATTTAACAATAGGTAACACAATTATTGTATTAAAACTGCACTACTGATGAATGTATCATCCTCCCCATTTCAAATAAACTCTTCCATCCCTGTTGCGCATCTGCAACGTGCACGGAGCACTTGCAGTATGCTTGCAGTCACATGTTTACTACGCTAGTCGAGTGTTAGAACTTTTCTTTATCTTTATAACAAAGTTTTATATTAATATGTGATACGCAACAATCAGTGTATTTAACTAAACGGTGAGTAGTAGCTGGTACCCCATCAATTAAGTCTATCCAGGTTATATTTGCATATATCGATGGACATTGCATGTATAATTATGTATATGCATATACACAATTGGCAAAACAGCATAGTAGCCATCTTAAAATAAGAACACTAATGTCAGAAAATTTAACTATATTCTAAAATTTGTTCTTGAGGAACCTGGTTTCTTAGTATACACCACCGTCTTACTTTATTTTCAAATATATAGGTTAGCGAATGCTGATGGTTCTAAAATCTGGACTTGTGTAAAAGAAATTATTCTAATTACTGTTACATGACGTCGTTGCAGTGAAGCATAACTGGAAGGGAAGGAACACTTAGTTTTCACAAAACGGGAACAGAGATAATACGGAAACTATAGTAACAATATACAGTGAGTATTAAATACTTTCATTCGTTTGTAATACAAAAATCTAGGAAACCAATCAAAGTAAACATTAACTTATATATATATCCCTAAAATTTACAGCCTGTAGTCCTTGGTGTTACTTATGATACCTATTGTTTGAGTCTTCCATTTAAAGTTACAATTAAACAATACATACATACAGCAGAAAGTGCAGTGAAGGACTGGTTGAAATATACGCCCCAATGGACTGTTTGGGTAGAAGACCTGGATGTGCAGAAAAAGGGAAAATGTATATATCTATAAATGAAATGACCTCGTTACTTTCTTAGTTTTGGTAAAGAATTCTATTATCTTTTTATTATTATTATTATTATTATGTTATTATTGCATTGTATTATATTTATAGGTAATTACATTTTAGTTTTTCTGAAGAAGCATTATGTTTCATTGAAGAGCTTATCCTGAGTTCAATACTATGATGTGATCATTGAATGATTTAATTAAAATAAAATTTAATTTAGTATTGGACATTATGACTTTAATCTATAACCAATTTTTCGTTATCACCACATAAAAACAGCACTGTAAATATAAAGTAACATATATGTCACATCTGGAACTTGGTAAGTGTTGTACAGTTTCTATAACGCAGCGTCTTAGATGGTATGAATGTAACGAACCTGATAATTCACCTATAATTTATAAAGCTGTTGATTTTCATACATTCGGCACCTCACTAAATTACGCAGATGTGACGTTACTACTACGTGGTTATAAAGGTTTGATATAGAAATTTTATTAACCCTTCGTTAGTGTGGTGGAGTATGCCATACCCCAGTATGCTTGCCTACATAACGTACTTTTTACGTTTTACAGGAGGTGGTTTGTTAAACGTTAAAATACACCTTGTGCTAAACGTTTCTATTTAACGATATTTTCTATTAAAAATTAAACGTTAAAATAACATTTGCATATGACGTGAAATAACGCTTAATAAGTAACTTTTTGTCAACGTTTTTTGTCGGGACATAGATATGTTGTTTTAAAGTTGTTTATAAACGTTACGTCACGTTCGGTTACCGTTAAGAACAACGTTTTCTTAACGTTTATGTTCTTATTGGGTCACTGATACCTAATAGCCCGAACAATAACTCAAGTATCCATCCATCGTCAACAACCTCTCGTCACGAGGCAATTGTTTATTCGCTCCCGTATGTGTAGCTTTGGTCTGATATGTCAATATTTTTGGCTGCCTATTTGTAATCGACTTCAAAATTTCTTGAATCAATACCAAAGGTTACATTTCAATGCTTGTAGAGCACAACTGACATACACGCTTTTAAATGTTTATTTGTTATTCGAACCAACTAAATACATCTCTCACCCACGCTTTTCCTAAACATATACCGGGTTCATTGGAAGCTAGCATACATTTTTTTCCGCGTTTCAATCAGGTAAAATTATTTAAAATTTGCTTTTTATCACAAAAAAAAAAACTCCTGTTCACCCCCTATCATCATACCTTTAGACACAATCTGAATTCAAAGCGTTCGAGTAATTTTGGGAACGAGCTTTTGATGTTCCGACTTTCACCCAGGTAGACAACCGCATATCCGTCTCCCTCCCACTGACGCGCAACCCCCACCCTCTCCAAAGCAACGTACAGGAAATACATGTATGCATGCCGATCGCGTAAAAGATTAATATTTAGGCAAAAAAACCGTACCACCAGCCACCCCTTCGACAAACCGAAGCTCCCTTTTATCGTGGATATGGAACGTTTTATTTGCTATTTTTGGGGGGGAGGGCTACTTTGATTCCCTCGCTACGTTGAAATATGTAAATCGGTGGTGCCAATTATAAAATTAAAAGCTCTGGTAGATTTACGAGCATACCCACACCCTCCCAACAGTGGGGTGGGGGTGATTGCATCACTCGCAATTGTTTTAAACGCCCCCCTGTCGCAGCGTATAGCAATTAGTGTCCTGGTCGTTATAGGGAAGATACCCGGGCCCTCACGATGTGACGCGGAACTGCATCGGCTATATATCTGAATGGGTTTGCAAATGAATGATAAGAGTCTGGAGGAGTGGGGAGTGGAGATATAAAAAAAAAAATCCACCATAAAATTTCCATATTTATGACGCAAAAACGCGAATGCACAATCACCCAGGAATGCTACGTCATCAGCTTAATTGTTTGTCACGCTTAGACTGGACGATTTAATCTTCTTTCTCTCTCGATGGACAGCAGTAACTATCAGAGATGATTCTCGGCGAGAAATGACGCACGATGGCAGTTAGAAGACTAGAGCCGTGCAGGATTGTCGTGGGGGATTATCCAATTTCGATGAAATCCCAATTATATGCACCCCCTTGACGTCAGCCCCTGCAGGAGCGAAGACGCTGCTGCGTCTTGGTGTATGAGAATTAATGGCTCTGAACACCCTTAGTCGATTGCAAGATGTCCTTGTTGAACATTGGGAAGTGATGAGTAAAGAGCAATGTGGCAGTGCTGTGAGAGTATCTTTTTTTTCTTACCTCCGTATAATGGATTGGAAGTATAAGAAAATGTCTTGATTAAACTATACTATATGTAAATGTTTTTATTATAGTGGAGGAGGAATCGTGTTGAATGATCGAGACGCATAGCGTCGGAGTCACTCAGATCTTGTCATTGGAATGAAATTCCTATCGAGGATGGTGTACTATTTTATTCGCAATAATGTTAAATATGTTTGAAATTGAAATATTATAGTTTTGCAATATTTAATTAAACACACTTTTGTTTTGTTGATACGTGCTTTATTTATATATCCACAAATTTATGAATTACTAAATAACAAGATAGTATGTATGTAAATAGAAGGGTGGTGTTACACTGCGACCTAAAAGATCTATTGTGTCCCCTATTCTTGCTGCTTTACAGCTGGCCTTCCAATCCTATTCCTTTTAAAAAGTGTAGGATGTCAGAGGGCCCCAGTCTAGGTAAGTCTCCCTCTTCGATTTCACATGCTCCCAGGTGCAATGCCCTCGAATTGCACAGTGCTTCGCAGTTTGAGAGGAGGTGACTGGATGTTTCATCCTGTTCCCCACAAAATCTGCATTCAGGATCTTTTTCCAATCCAAGCTTACTCAGGTGTCCTTTCAGTCTACAATGGCCTGAAAGTATTCCTGTTAATATGCGAACATTGTTCTTACTCAGGTTGATGCATTCTGTAAACCTCTTCTGGTTATAAGTTCCCCGAAGAATTTTACTTTGCCTCATTCCCTGGAGATTTTCCAGTAACTGGATTTTCTCTGCTCCATTTCCATTTTTAGTTTCTTCAGTATTGTACTGCTACTTAACCCGCAAAAAGGTTCAGGCCCTACAAAAGGCATTTCAGCCCCTTCTTTTGCGAGGTTATCCGTTATTTCGTTTCCTTCCACTCTTGTGTGACCCGGAACCCACAGGAGGGTTACTTTATTTCTTTTGCCTAGCTCATTTAGTTTCCCTAGGCATTCCCAGACCATCTTGGAGCTGATTTCATATGAGTTCAGCGCCTTGATGGCTGCTTGACTATCAGACACGATGATAATCTCTTGCTTCCGATAGTTCCTATCCATAATGAACTGAACACATCTTCCAATAGCGTGTATTTCCGCCTGAAATATACTTGGGTATTTTCCCAAGCTTTCGAAATATGTAGTTCTAGGCCCATATATTCCTATTCCAGTCTCTTCTGGCGTTTTGGAGCCATCAGTGTACCATTTGATGGCATTTCTATTCAAGTTCAAGATGGTGTTATGATCCCACTCGCTCCTGTTACTTAGCTTTATGGTGAATTCTTTCACAAAGCTAAATTTTTTTAACATATCATCCCGGGGCATATCCTAGGTTTGATCACCGTCAGGAGATTGAGGCCTATGCCTAATCATTCCTTCCAACAAGGTAGTAAGCAACAAACCAATTAACAATAAATTGAATTACTCCAGAAATTCATTCATATATCTGCTGATGATGATAGCTTTTTTATCGAAACGTACGTCCAGTTTAGTGCAGTTTGTGGTGAGGAGTCTAGGAGAAGTTTGCAGCATTACCAGTACCACAATTTGGAGTATTTTTGTCAGAATTCATTATTCTCAGTTATGTTGTATGGCCGTCATAATCAATATCAGAATAATGACTATGTAGTGCAAGGACAGTTTAAAATATTTAGAGATTAAGAAAATAATTACAGGTGATTTGTAAATAGAATAAGTGGGTTTATTTGAAAGACCTTGCAACTGGGATAGGAACTATTAATTGAGTAGAACTGAATCAACTGTAAAGCCAACACAGTATAAATAGTAAAGACAATGGATAAGTTATCGTGATCTGAATTTCTAAACCTAACTTCACTTCAAACAACAGCCTCTCAATATGGCAGCCTGTTATTGTTTACATTGGTACATACCTACATAAATAAGTTTTTTCATCCGTTTAATCTAGATGATTCACTTGTTTTACTTATTTATTTTACGTTTTAAAAACAATTAATGAACCTTGATAAAGTGAATTACATAAAAGGTAAGGTTAGTGGCTATAACATTTACATACTTTGTTATATATTATATCGTTAGGTTTAAGTGAAATAACCGTAAAAGAAGACGCCAATAGGTATCATACTATTGTGCCATTCGCTCTTGCAAGATAAATTCTGATATTAACGATGGTCGCAGTAAGTTTCTTTGAATTTGCGATTATCTTTGTTCATGCGGTAATACACGCAGTATTCATTATTTCTTAACTTGACTTTTAGACAATTTAGATTTTGGTAATTATATTTTTGTAGTAAATATAATACAAGAGTACTATTAATGTGAAGTGGATTGGAAGGTGATACTTTCAAACTTATCGACTGTATTGTTTGTGGAATATAATGACAGCAAGTAACAAGAATAGGAAACAATTGGAGTATTCCAACAAGGTTAAGTATGTGACAAGGGGTTGTACTTGTACAGAGACTGATCTGGAACAAGCAAATAGATTTATGAAAAAAATACCAAAGTGATTCTGCTAAAGTCTTCTTTTGGGAAGATTTAGGAACTGCAGCCCAAAAGTAGTATATTGGTTATTTCAATCTGTGGTAAGACCTAGTCACCCATGGTGTGCTGGCCTAAATTAGAATAATATCTCTTCTGCCGTTTTGGAGCCATCAGTGCACCATTTAACAGTATTTCTATTCAATTTTAAGATGGTGTTTTGATACCACTCGCCCTTGTTACTAAGCTTTGTGGTGAATTCTTTTACAAAGCTGATTTTTTTTTTCGATATGGCATTCCAGGGCATGTTTCAGATTTGATCACTGTTATGCCCAATCGTTCCTTCCTTGATCCTTCTGAGTGTGGTTCTTTTTGCCACGCCCTCCACCACAATGTAGAGAAGGGTAAGATCCAATACTGCCTAGGTAGCTGTTATTGGGCAGGATCTCATAGCCCAAGTTTGCATACACATACTAATCTTTGCACTTTCGAGAGGTTAATTCTCGCAGTAGCCAGATTAGTTCTTTTGCTCCAAAGGTATTGATGCATAAATGATGATCGATCTCACTATCAGTGTATACATCTAAAGGAATATTTTTGGGTTGCATCCTCAATTTTTTCCTGCAAAGTTACTGCATACCATTAGAGCTTTTTTTGGCTTTGTTGGTTATTTCTATTTCATGTTTGTTCCATAGAAGTTTATTGCCTAGAATAAGACCTGGGTATTTTAATGGTATTTTTGGATTGAATTCCAAATTATTTCCTACAAAGAAAACCCTTGGGATTGAATGGTAAACTCTGTTAGGATTCTCACAATAGATCATATTGGTTGCGTTGACTCGAAACTTCATTGCCTCAGACCTGTTACGATATAAATACAATATGAGAGGATAGCAGTATTTGTTAGAAAGCCATAAGTAATATAATTAATAAAATTTAACTTTCTAAGTTAGTTAACCTAATTGTAAGTTGGTTCTTTGGAACTGATTAATTGACCCAGACTTTTGGTAGTTACTGGAAGGATAAAAGAGCTGAATTTGATTATTTCAGTTTGGTCACTTTATTAAAAGAAAGGCAATAGAACAGTTTTTGGTTTACCGTTGCTATTAAAAGGAATGCTTCATAATTCAAGTAATAAACTTTCTTTCCAATCTCATTCAAATTTTTTAAAATATACCGAATGCTGATACACATACCCAGTTCGTTAAAATTTGCATCCGTCTACCTAAACTTTCCTTTCACAACTTTACGAACGCCGCCTCATTTAAAATATACGTTCTCACATATCAAGTATGGGCATCGTTTCGTAAAGCACTATATCCCTTTATTGGGCCAATGTCGGCAACATCTCGGAATATTACCGGGCAGAGCCACTATCTCCGAATTAACTGGTCGATGTTTGGAGCTTCCGCTCCGAATTCACGGGTTATTGCATGCAGGTGTACGGTAGGTGCATATTACTATAGTAATATTTGCATATCGGAATATTAATGGCGCCTAGCGCTGATGAAATAGTTCTGGGGGGTATTGTTCTGAAGCACATTGCAGAGTCTGGAGTGGTTGTTACGCTTTATCGTTTTATAGAGGCTTTATTTTATTCGGTAATCTGTGGTGACAAGGATGATGATTAAAAGAAGAATGGTTAAATAAATTAAAATCAGTCGAGTGTAGGTTTTCACGGTGGTAATCCATTAGTAAATGTATCTTTCGGGTGTTGTAGCGTTGTTGTTTTTGGCTTCTACGAAGTTTTCTGAAGACTGATGTTGTTGCATCTTGCCTTGTTTTCTATCATCCAATTCAACAATCATCATGCTAAGATTGGGCGCGCCACGTGAGAAATCCAATTAGCTGCTAGCATCGGTATTCCCAGTCAATTATCTTGTATGGAAGCCACGCCTGGAAAAGCAGCTACATAAGTATACCATCTTCACTGTACAATGAAGCGGTAATCAAGATCACTGGAGACTACATGACCACCTCGACAAAAGTCCTAATGATGATAGGTCGTACTCCTCTGATGGACCTAATGGCAATATCCAGGTGCGATATGGAGCTAGGAAAAGTGAATAGGATACCGCAAATGAGCAGGTGCTCAAACGGTGGCAGCACTTCTAAGACCAGAGATTAGAGATCAGACCCCAATCAACCAGACGTACCAAAAGAGGCCCATGGAAGTCGAAAAAAAAAGGAATTAACACGATTAGATCGTAATGAGAGTAGCAGATATAGATTGTGCCGTTTTTCAATTAGAATATTTCTATTATTTAATTTAGCGGATTCTACACACAGCAACGGAGAAGATTGATGTTCATGTGCATACATATTTTTTTTTTTGGAATCAAAAACACCAAGTTACCAAAGATGATCACCTTCTATTTAGGCAGATATCCGCCTTTATTGGAAATTGCGAATAAATTGCTAACACTCATTACATCTTGGGCCTGAACGTAGTCCTCATACAGTTGAAACTATCGGCAAGCCCTCTCAAATACTTTTGCGTTCGAGAATTGCTACATTAGAACTCTAGTATCGGTTTAACCCCATGGAACCCAACCATAATTCAAGTAGGCGTTTTTTCTTTTGTATTTTTATTTACTAAATCTCTATAGTTATTACATTTATGAAAATAATAGTTTTTGGTTTAAATTCTTGACCATTTTAATTACCTTACTACCTTGCCAAACTTAATTCGTGGCAGCTGTGTGTGTCTTATTGCCGATATTCACGATTATACAACACCTAAGCAAGCCTTAACGTGTTTCAACTTCATTTATTTCTCCTGGTTTTCCCCTTTTAACATCGCGTAGTTTCTGGATTTACGCAAAGCACGTGGGCATTCTTAAACCACAGTGGCGCCTTTTTACCATCTCTTCGAACTACCCCATCTTCACTGCAGCTAGTCAGGGTCACCATAAGCGAAGTCAACGGTAAGTCAGACTTACATAAGTACATATGTTTGATGTATATATCGCCTGTTAGTCAACAAGTTTTAACAAGGTTAAATAATATTTATAAACAAAGTAGACAAACACGCAAACATGTGTACATGTATATATCAAACATAAGGTACACATGTAAGCGAAGTCAACGGTAAGTCACTCTTAGCAGGGAAATTGGATTTTTTTTCCTTTTGGGACCGTTTTGCTAAGAAACAAGGTGTGACAAGATCTAGTAGATTTATTAGATATAAGTTAAATATAAGTTTGCTAGGATTGGCTGGTGCAACTTTTCTTTGCCTTCAGATATCTGCAGCAAATGGGAGCTTTGAGATCCTTTTGCCATGTTGGTGAGAAATTGGTGACCCAGAGGGATGAGAGAAACTATTTCTGATCAGGAGAGGACGAAGGAGCTAACTGGACACAGTAGAACTATTAAGACTGGCCCGGTTTAGATTGCTTTTCAAATTATAAGGATCCGCGAAGAGGCGATATGATCTCCTACTTAGATTAAGAATCTGAATTTAATTTTTTCACAGTAATGCGGACTAGTATTTGCTTTCAGAATAACGTTTTCGTGGTTTGGATAACAATATCACGTATAGCACTACGATATACTAGCTATGCTATTAATTAATCAATGATCAATTATGTTCTTACGCTATCCTACTCATCTATCTTATATCTAACTTTACGAAAAACATGTTTGCGTGTTTGTCTACTTTGTTTATAAATGAAGGCTGCACGGGAATAACGATCAAAGTCCATATTCATACATTAAGAGATAAATGAATTTTAAAGTTTGCGACTTAAAGGTTCAAAATAAAACTACATTATAGCAACTTTGATTTCTACGGACTACGACCGTTTTTGAAACAGTTTGAACGCGCATTATTATTATACTCAGATTTTCCTACAAAATGGCACCCTTATCTCATTTTCACAAAAAAAAAATGGACTTTGATCGTTATTCCCGTGCACCCTCCAAATATTATTTAACCTTAACACTTGTTGACTAACAGACAAAGTATACATCAAACATAAGGTACATATTGCTGTGGTATGGCACCCGGGTTTCCAGAAATTCAAATTTGTGCTTTTATTTATTCCAAATCATCTGTATCAATGCAATGATAGAGTTTCCACAGTTTTAATATTTTATTTCAAAAAGATTTTGTTAATTGATTTGTTTATTGGAATTATTTTTATTGTTCTGTTTAAATTTAAATTCAGTCTGCTGTACATTTTGCATTTACCAGTTGTGTATATAGTTCATTGTGATATTCAAGAGATTTTCTTTGCATTTCATGCGCCGTTTTGGCACGCAATTGTAAATTGTTATATGTATGCTCTTTGAAAGATACCTAAGTACATGTGTTAATTTCTTTGATAGCCATTTTTGGTAAATTCATTTTATTTAATAGTAGTTCGTTTTATTTGAAATTTATCAGCTTTCAAGGAACTCTTATAATTAATAATTGCTGTTGTGTTTAATTGTGCACATATTAGATATAAGATCCGTTATTTTAATTTGTTCTAGAAAATTTTGTTTTTTGTTTAAAGAGTTTAAATTTTTCCGTTTCTAGTTTACTGATTTGAGTTTTATTTAATCACCTCGTGTAAGGTGAATAGAAGCCTTGTGCTTGTAATTAAATTTCAATTGTGTATATTTGCTTGTTTTGTCCACGTTTAAATTTCATTTTGTTTGGTTTAAAATTTGAAACCACGTGGATTTTCTTTTTTGTGATATAGGATTTTCTTCTAGAACAAACTGTTTTTTATTTGTTGAGGGACTTGCATTGTCCTTTTTAATTGTAGATTCATGCAGGTTTTGTTTTCGTCCAGGACCATCAGTCCAAGGTTAGATTGCGAAATTGTAAATAAATGTCTTTTTTTTTTATAACAATAAATTTAATGATTGTAAACGTCATTCAAAATTTCTATTCTTTTATTTTTGATTCTACCTTTTCAATTTTAATAATTAAAGATAGTCAATTTACTTCCGCCCACATTTTACTTCTCAAGATTAGTTTAATTGCGAAAGTAACCCTGAAAGTAGATATTCTTTTGCGTCTTTTATTTTTTTTTTCGCTGAGCTAGTAAATTTTTAATTTATTTTCTTTTTTAAATTCATTTTGCATTTATGCTGGTATCATCAATACACAGCAATATGTTATAAAACATAATAAATAATATTTATAAACAAAGTAGACAAAACGCAAACATATTTACGTAAGTAAGATATAAGATAGATGAACCTACATTTACATATTTATGCTTGCGTCTGTAATAGTTTCTTGCAATGTAGTGCCAGGAGCCTACATTACTATTGCATCACACCTTCGGCGGTGGCTAAACCAAATTATTTAACCGGGTTTCCCGACCGAACAAAAAATTTCCGAAAAAAGAATCTTCGTTAGGGCACGCAATCGCTACCCCATGCTTTCGCTACGCTTCTCACATTCATTGATTCCTTTAAAACGTTCAATTAAAACCATTCTGAACGGCCCATTTCGTCAGCGCCCTCTAGATTGCCGTAAGATTGCGTTGTTGTGCTTTGAACTGACTCAACGGGCGTCTTATTTATTGTAAATCGACTCATCGGCCAGTGAATAGCGTCTAACTACTTGAGATTTTGTTCGTGATAAGCGGCGGTTTATTAAAAAGGGGCCCGTTCTGGTGCGAAAATGATTGTAAGATGTCGATCTTATTGATTGCTCGAAGTGGTATTGCGTCGTTTTCATGTGTTCCTATGATCTTTTCACATTTCCTCTGTGTATAATTGAAAGGGTGTAAGCATAATCAAACAAAGAACTTATAAGTTCATTATTATTACCATACGATGCCCATTAATTACATCTCCATCATTAAAACACATTTCCTTAATGAATTATATCCCAAACATTCTCGATTCTAGTTTACATGACCTGAAAATCCAAGCATAGCGTTGAGTTACACATTTTTACAACTTCAAATTAATGGAAGCTAGGCACGATACGTTCTACATCCATAAAAACGCATTTGTATGGATATTCTAATAGAGTGCGGCATTTAGATTAAAAACGTATCATACCTCAGGATCGCGCGCTTAGTAATGTGGGTCTTTTTTTTTTTTTAAAAGATCAGTCGCATTGTTCGTGCATTAAAAAGACATTAGGTATGTTTTGTCAAACAAAAGCGACGTTATCTACCTGTGCTGTGTGAATGTATTTTTGTGTTAAAATGATCTACCACGATATTTGGTGTGAGTGTAAAATAGTTGATAACAAAGTTATACATAATTTTATAAGAAAATTTGTTTTATATTAATATTTAATGTGTATGGATAAAATATCATCTGGTTTTTCAATAGAGTAATGTAGTTCTATTTTTCTAGTTGGTAATGTAGATATCTATAGTCATACAGGGTGATAGGAAGATTGGATCTTTAATTACAGCTCCAGTGACCAACTATATTTACTTCATATTTTATAAATATTTAAAAAATATTAAATATTTCTTGAATATTAGTTATATTAATATAATATGCATAAAATATATTATAGAAAATATATTAGGAAAACATTTAAAAAATATATATGTTATGTAGCATTAATAATATTTTATTGCAAATGTTTTCTCAATATATTTTTCATAACTCTGCAGGAATATTTTGCTTTGTATTTCTGTAAATATTTATTTCATATAAAAAAAAAAGATTTTTGCTTTTGTACATTTGGTGCGTAGGACGAATAATATAAAATGGGTAAAATATGCATACATATTAAGTAGGTATGTACCTATTTAAAATGATAGTTTAAAGATTAAATTAGATAATATATATCTAATATGATTTAATTAGTATCTAAGTTGAGCGCTGTAACTTTTCTTTTAATATATCTGCGTTTTGTATTATATTATTTGTAATATTTGTAAATTTGCGAACGTCAACACAACACCTCTATTCATTACAGTGCCGGTGTTATATGATTTAATATTGTTTATGCGTCTATGGATTAGGTACATAGAATGCATACGCGCACGTGCGTATCATCAACGTTTTCATTAGTTTGTCCGTTACATGTTATAGTTTATAATAGTATACGATTAGGGCAGATTAGGGTTAACTGTGTAATTAATTGTTGCAGGGCGTGTTTTAGTTTTTGTGGTGACTACGAGGTAAGCAAAACGTTGAACATGTCATGGCATTTATAAGATAATTGGAATGTTCAATATCGCTATGTACAGAAATCGTTTAATAATATAATTGTAGGAATTTTATGTATCATATATGTACTGCATCTACCAGATAAATTGCCAGTTGATTTGCTTAAGAGATTCATCTCAGTAGATAAGCGTCATAACCTCAAATAGAGGTTAGAATACGTTGTGTTGTTTTATTGTTTGTACGTAGAATGTTTTCAAATATTATGAAATAAAGTAAAAATAAGTATCGTAAGTATTAGAATGTAGCTACCACTCCAATTATTGTAAATGCTCCAAATGTATTAGTAGGTGTTGATAATGTTGTACGTTTTATTCATGGTATGATCTAATACAATTGGTATTGTTTAGAGCCACAAGGAAACGCCATGAGAGCGCCACTAGCGAAGATATGAAAAAAGCCATAGGTGTGTACCTGGCACCGCCAAGGCTAGACTTAAAAATGAGTATTTTTATTTTTAATGGCTTATTCAAATAAAATGATAATAATATCGTTTGTTTTTTTATTTAGAAACACTTCAATTAAAAAATAGTGATTAATTTGATAAACCCTCAGTATGCCTTAAAAGATGCCAGAATTATTGATTATTAACTTGTATGGTGAGTGTGAAAAAACAAGTTCTTGCCTTTTAGACAACTCTGTATGTTTCAACTTTTCGTTATCGACGTTATACATTCTAAATAACCAAGAAAAATTACAGTTGATTTTGACAAATTAAATAGATTGCATAAAAAATCTCAATTTTCATATAAATATTTTACAAATATTTTAGAAAAAAATATAGCGTTTACATTAATTTTAAAATATGGAATAAATACTTTAATTGAATATTTTATCTATATTTAGAAAAAAATATATTCAAAAACCTCTCACGAAAAATATTTATAAAATATATTTTTAAAAATATCTATGTAATATTTCTGGCTGTTAGGGTACCTGCAAGGTAGATTTAATTGATCACATTGTACTTCATAACGTTTATAGTTATTACTTTATCCGCGATTATACAGATGCTGTTGCCGTGATATTAATATGAAAATCTCAACTCCGGGTAATTTAATCTGGGCATATTCCGTTACGTTTCGATGTGATTCGCGTTGTTTCGCATTAACAGTCACGTTTACAACATTACACGACGTGCAACCACAGCACCAATTAGCGGAATAGATATCGAAGTATAACTGCACCAGGCTTGCCATTCACTCTCGATAGAGATTTCCCAGGTAGAGCGTACCCCAAAAAACCTATCCGGTAACTGCGCGCCGTCTCGACGGAGCGCGTCGCGACGCCGTATTCCGCGTCGGGACGCCGACGGCGACGCGTCTTCAGCCGCGCGCCGTGTGTCGAAAAACTATTCGTCGCGATATTTACGTAAAATTACGCGGATGTTTTTTAATAAGGGCGCGTTCGCATTTCTAGTTAAAGTGCGGTAGATAGTGCAATATCAATGATTTTTTTTTAAAATATATACATAAATAATACATATATATATATTAAACATATCGAAGAAATTATAAACATATCCATTTTAAACTTATAAACGAAGAATTGTGGTCGCTTCTCAGATATTTTTTTTTTAAGTGTCGAGGGAAGTGTCTTTTTGGACACGATGTCCGAAAGTGCATATAATTCTCCTCTACCTTTGAGGCGGTTCACCGATTCGTGTTGTTCGAGTCCCGCTAGAAGTATAGGCGGGCACGCTTCCTCCGATATCCTGACCGATTCGGATGGTGAAAGCGATTTCTTTACGGAAGTTCCAGGAGCTCCTGACCAGACCGTCATCTCTGGTTGGTTGAAGTTCAGAGACAACAAGAAGGTTGGTTGGTTTTAGTTTATCGATTTCCTTCTTAGAAATATATTATATGATCGCGTAAACATAATTTTATCTATAATACAGGGTATTCCACGTAACTGGTTCATTAAAAGTTTATGATGTTCTATTATTTACTTCTATTTGAGATTTTGATACCATTATCTGTTCGATTGAAACTATAAATGTAAAATACCTTAACCAAAATATTACTCCCGGTTGACCAGAAATGGACGTCAGCTTTGTTATTTTAAATAGAATGATATAATTTTTTTTATTAATTTTTGGATTACACAACTATAAATATGTCAGTTTTCATTAGCTATTCCTAGTAAGTTGCCGTTTTTGAGTTATTTAAGTTTTTCTTTTTTTTTAGTCATAATCATTGTATCATTGAGAAATTAATATCTCGGTTACTACTGCAAGTAGAGACTCCAAATTTGCTATGTTATGAATGTAGATATAACTCTAAGAAATGGTAAGCACACTTTACATTCTAACATACAGGGTGTTCAAAACTGAGGAACAAAGTGTCATATTTTCAAATGCAGAAAACTTTTTTTTAAATAGAACACCCTGTATTTTAATTCGGAATTAGGAAGTAAATATCATCCCTTATCGCTTTATATGAGCATTCCCTATACCTATCCTTAATAGATTTTGAGATATGAGCGATTTTTTGTTAAACAGACTAAGTAGCCCTATCTTTGCGTGTTCGTAGCTGGCTCTGAATGGGATTAATGTCAAATTCATTGACTAACCAAAAGTGTTTATGTATATCATTGTAATTACACTTTCGTACAACGCAATATTAATAGAAATGACTATTCGAACATACATTCTTGTATGGTTATTCAAAAATAATACATGAATTTGACGTGAATCCATTTCAAAGCCAGCTACAAACATTTAAAGATAGGGCTGCTTAGTCTGTTT
Source organism: Protaetia brevitarsis (assembly GCA_004143645.1). NCBI lineage: Eukaryota > Metazoa > Arthropoda > Insecta > Coleoptera > Scarabaeidae > Protaetia > Protaetia brevitarsis. Next base: position 2,026,026 of record RXPK01000125.1, read on the forward strand.
AACAAAAAGTCGCTCATATCTCAAAATCTATTAAAGATAGGTATAGGGAATGCTCATATAAAGTGATAGGGGATAATATTTACTTCCTAATTCCGAATTAAAATACAGGGTGTTCTATTTAAAAAAAATGATATGAAATCCAGCCTAGTTTTTGGAGTATTTTTTGACAATCTTTTTTTTTTTAAATTTACATTATTGTTACAGTATAATTTTGCACTTCAATATATTTGAATCTAAAATCAAAATAGAAATGCATATTCTGAGGAATAATTTTTAGTTTAAAAAATCATAATAGCAACATATTTCCTTCTGTAACTAAGGAATTATTAAAATACGTTGACCAAGAAACCTTGAATACAAACTTTGGGTAATTGCTGATTTTTACTTTCGAGGGAATCGTCCAATGTGAAGTCTCAGGAATCATTGCAGTCTCTTGGCTTTTTTATTTAATTTCCAAATTTCCTTTATCCATTAAATTACAACAGCCATTCCAATAACACCAATTGGGGTTGGCTGGTTAATCGATGCAATCCTTTGGATTCATTCGCTTGGTTGTTCTTGTAATTCTTCCCTGCTTTATAATTACCAAATGGAATATAGGGAGGTCTAGCAAGCATCCCATTGCAGTTGTTGGAGTGGTCCTTATTGCCCCTGTTGTTCCTAAACACGCAAGCCTCTGCATTTTTATCTTCTTTATCCACAACACCAGAAATGCAAAAATGATCATGGGTCTGACCACTGAGTTGTATGTTCTGTGCAACGTGTTAGGTCTTCATTCCCATGTTTCTTCCATGGGCTCTTCTAGCCAACATGAATATCGAGTATTCACCTTATCACCAAAATGGTGATAACCAAAGGACTGATTTTTAGACCATTGTCCTCGATCCATGGTTGAACAAATTAACATAGTAACATACTTTATTATTCACTATTTCATTTTAACTTATCTTTTTCCGAAATATACTTTGCCAATTTCTTTTATTACAATTTATAAATCAATAAATGCCTTAACAGACAGAAATATTACATAGATATTTTTAAAAATATATTTTATAAATATTTTTCGTGAGAGGTTTTTGAATATATTTTCATATTTTTTTCTAAATATAGATAAAATATTCAATTAAAATATTTATTCCATATTTAAAATTAAGTAAGGCTATATTTTTTCTAAAATATTTATATGAAAATTGAGATTTTTTTATGCAATCCATTCTAATTTGTCAAATGAACTTAAAATTGTTCTTTGTCATTTAGAATGTACAACGTCGATAACGAAAAGTTGTAAACATACATAGAGTCGCCTTAAAAGGCAAGACTTGTTTTTTCACACTCACCATACAAGTTAATAATCAATAATTCTGGATCTTTTAAGGCATACTGAAGATTTATCAAATAATCACTATATTTTTAATTGAAGTTTCTAAATAAAAAACAACGTATTTATATCATTTTATTTGAATTAAGCAATAAAAATGAAAAATACTCATTTTTAAGTCTAGCCTTGGCTGGTGCCAGTACAATCCTATGGCTTTTTTCAATCTTTCCGGTAGTGGCGCTCTCATGGCGTTTCCTTGCGGCCTCTAAAACAATGCCATTGTATTAGATCATACTATGAATAAAACATCGTACAGCATTATCAACACCTACTAATATTTGGAGCATTTTACAATAATTGGAGTGGTAGCTACATTTCTAATACTTACGATACTTACTTTTACTTTATTTCATAATATTTGAAAACATTCTACGTACAAACAAAAAACAACACAACGTATTTAACTCTATTGAGGTTATGAGCTTATCTACCGAGATGAATCTCTTAGCAAATCAACCAGCCAATTTATCTGGTAGATGCGAGTACATATATGATGCATAAAATTCCTACCAATTTATTATTATAAACGATTTCTGTACATAGCGATATTGAGCATTCCAATTATCTTATAAATGCCAACATGTTCAAGTTTTTACTTCGTAATTCACACAAAACTAAAAACACACCCGCAACAATAATTACACATTAACCCTAGTCTTGTCCTAATCGTATACATTATAAACTATAACATTGTGTTACGCACGTGCGGGTATCATCAGTACCAATCCATAGACGCAATACTAAATATATAACCGGCACGTAATGAATAGAGTGTTGTGTTGACGTTCGAACTTACAAATTACAATAATTATAATACAAAACGCGTTATATAATAGAAAGTTAAGCGCTCACTGTATATTAAATCATATTAGATATATATTATCTAATTTAATCTTTAACATCATTTTAATAGGTACATACTATAATATGTATGCATATTTACCCATTTTATTATCTTCCTCGCACCAATGTGCAAAGCAAAAATTTCAATCTTTTTTTTTATAGAATCAATATTTACAAAATACAAAGCAAAATATTCTTGCAATTATGAAAATATATATGAAACATTTGCAATAAATATAATTCCTCCAAACATATATATTTTAAAGTTTTCCTATATATTTTCTATTTATATTTTAGCATATTTTATTAATATACTAAATTCAAGAAGATTTAATATTTTTTAATATTCTAAAATATGAACTAAATATAGTTGGTCACTGGGTGACTTTTACACCTTAACACGATCAGTGCACTCTGTATATAAGTCAAAAATCGAATTTACACAAATTTTACCCTTTATTAAAGGCAAATTTACTCAGACGATACAATATTTAACATCCTGTAATAATACTGACACACTCCACGTACGGTAAAAGCGAGTGTCATAAACAAATATTTTAATCCGGGACTGGTATTCGATATTCAACACTCGTCCTGAACAAATAGACAAACTGCCGCCGCTACCCTCTTTTCAGCGTTGATCCTGTGTGATAAAATTAAGGCATTTCCACAACCCTTTCAGTCCTTTCCGATAAAGCTGTGAGATAGGAATGCGATGTAGCTACATTGTGAACCTTTGAGAGCGTCGTTATCGAAGCTGTAGTGAGTAGTAGTATTGTACCGGGAACAAATAGTAAAATCCGTATGGATTCTGCAAAGCGCGAATGCAGAGTTGGATTTCCATTAATCAGATAAGAAGGCGGAGGTTGGCATTTCTATGCTGGTGTGGAGCTCGAGTTATTCGCGAAATATCGTTGATTAAATCATGTATAACAGATACGTGTGCCTTATATGGTACTATCTTTTTCCTTCCCATCACGTCTTGATTTAAAATCGTTTTGCTCAACTCAACAGCGAACCTTGACAAAAAAAACGAAGGCTATTCAACTTAATGTAATGCGTTTATCAACTGAGCTCACATGCTTTCTGTTTACGCCCTCCCCTCCACCTCCTAAAAATAAGATAACAATTCTTCAGCGCTTCCGATATCTAACCAAACCGTTTCATACCCTTATCTTCTCACGTAAATCACCGAATAATTTTCCTCTCGTGTTTATTAAACCATAGACGTTTCGTGACGCTTTGAAATATACCCCGAGGCTCCAGTATATTATACAACAGTTTCGATATAAACTCAACTAGGAAATCACTGCCATAATTCATATCTTAACCGTAGTTTTCGCGGGCCAGCGTCCGGTTAGTTGTTCTGCTAGTACGTAGTAGTAGTAGGCTGCGGATTGGGAAAGTATGGGCCAACGCCCTCTGGTTTAGACGGTTGGGAATGCGTGTAGTTACGAAAGGGAAATTGCAACGCGATGCGGGGTGCTGGCGGGCTACAAATCATCTGGAGGATGAAGTATTGGAAGATGGGGAGAGATTTTTTTTCTTGTAAACGTGGTACGTTTGATGGTCGATGTTTTAGAGTTGGAGGTTCCTGATGTATTTTGTTGCAGCGCTAATGACAGAATATATCAAGGCCAATACTTATCGTAAATAATAAGGAATAAAAATGATTGTGTATTAAATAATACCTCCTATTTATAAAAAAAAATATTTTAAAAGAAGGTGCACCTGGGAGACATTGTTAGAAACGTTTTAAAAACTATATATCTAAAAATGTATCAGTAATTTGGAGGGTGCTAGAAAAATAAAATTCCCAAAACCAAATTTGCTATAGATAATCCTCTTCCAAAAGGAAATGTTTTAAGATAAGTCATGTAGTCAATTTGGTTAAATATCCTAAAGCTGGTTCAAATTATTTTATGTATGCGATCTTCATTAAATATAAAGTTATTAAATCAATTTTGCATGTTGTTTCTTTGCTATAAATCAATATCTTGGAAAAAAATAGAAATAGTTAATAAGGTTGTAAGAATGTCAAAAAAAGTTGAAAATTGTTAAAAAGAAATGAATAGTTTGAAAAAATATTAAAAAGTAAAAAAAAGCGAAAAAGAGTTAGATTCTATTTTAAATAAGCAAATGCAAAAAAAATTAAAGAAACGGAAAAAAATAATTAAAAATAGTTTAAAAAAATTGAAAAAAATGAAGAATGTTGAAAAGAGCAAAATTTGTTGAGAATTTTAAAAATGTTGGGAAGGGTACAAATAAATGAAAAGTGGAAAGAATGTGGAACAAATTAAGACTGTTAAAAAGTTGAAAAATATGAAAATTACTGAAAAGAAAAAAATATTAAAAAAATTAAAGAAGAATGTAAAAAAAATCATAAAATGTAGAAAACAATCAAAAGTTAAAAAAATGCTTTTATCAACTTCATTTTTTTAACTTAAAAGAAATAAAAAGGCCGAAAAGTTAACTATATCTAAAAAAAGGTAGAAAATTTCCAAAAAAATATTTAAAGAATTACTTACTAAAAAAATGTAATAGTTGAAAAATGTTAGAAAAAATCACAAATGCTAAAACGCTAGAAACTGAAAAAAAAATAAAAAGAAAAAGAAAAAATATAAAAAGTAGAAAGGAATTGAAAAAACGTAAAAAGTAGAAAAAACAATGAAAGCTATTTAAAAAAAACAATTTAGTAAAAATTTAGAAAAAGTGGAAAAAACTTGAAAAATATGTCAAATAATATTGTAGGGTACAAAATTGGAGAATAATTAGAAAAATATTGCAAGGTACAACAAATGAAGGTGGAAAGAATATGGAAAAAAATAAAACTGTTAAAAGGTTGAAAAATATGAAAATTACTAAAAAAATTAAAGATGAAAGAATTTAAAAATGCGTAAAAAAAGTAGAACACCATTAAAAGTTAAAAAAAAAGATAAATTGCTTTTATCAATTTCATTTTTTTTTTTAATTGAAGAAATAGAAAAGCTGAAAAGTTAGCTATCTCTAAAAAAGGTAGAAAGTTTGTGAAAAATATTAAAGAAGGAGAAATTTAAAAAAATTGTAATAGTTAAGGAATTCATAAAATTGAAAAATGTTAGAAAAATTAACAAATGCAAAAACGTAAGAAACCGAAAAAAAAATATAAAAAAATAGAAAAAAATTGAAAAAAACGTAAAAAGTAATTAAAGCTGTTATAAAATTAAAAAAATGATTTAGTAAAAATTTAGAAAAGGAGGCCATAGCAAAGAATGTAAGAAGTTTGAAAAAAAATGTTAAAAATATTTAAATCAAAGAATGTTAGAGAAGTGCAAAATTTGGAGAAAATTGGAAAAATGTCAATAAAGGTATACAAAATATAAAAAATATCGAAAAAAAATTTCATGCTTTACATCATTACGCATCTTTTCTTCCAATATTTATTCAACAAGGAAAATGCAAAAGATTTATCGTAGTCCGCACTACGAACAAGATGACATTAACCCACATATCACAGAGTATATATACTTCTGCAACCTCCTTCGATCGGTCTTGATCTTGAAGTTGCCCTTGACCTTGGCATTGGTTTCGATCTTGAAATTGACCTTGACCTTGAAGTGACTGCTTTTGAAGGCGCCCTTGATTTTGAAATTAACTTGGCCTTTACCTCCCATTTAAGTCGATTCTAGAACCTCCTCAGGTCACATCAGGGTCAATCACCTGAGGAGGTTCTAGAATCGGCTTGTACCCTCTACTGTAGCTAAATGGCCGTCCGCACGTCCTTTCTAAGCAAGGCAGTGCACGTCCACATATTACTCGTCGAACTATGGACTTTCTCCGTTCAATGTTCAACTGAAAATATTTATCATGGGCAGGAGACTTTTTTTTGGATATAATGTCATCCAACTTCACTCTTTGCGTTCTTGTTTAAATTTACCTGCCATAGCTTTTGGCAATTTATTTATTGCAGATCTTTCCACACCACATTTCTGATTCCGCAAAGCCCAGAATTACAATCTCTACCTGTCACCTCGTCTCATCCGCGTCATCCTCCCCAAAGAACAACATCTCTCATTCGATAAACACGAATAAGGGACGAGTTAAGACATCGTGACAGCGACATTGGATCGGTACCTTCAAACGGACGCTCCGGGATACAGAATAATGCGTAAACCTCGGCCACAAAAGGTCCACTTAATATATGGTAGCAATTCATCGCGAGCGTTGAGCATAAGTGAAAGGGGTGCTTACCCCTCTCTGCCGTTATAACTTTCCCTGCTGTCGTACGTAACACAATGGCAGGATGGATTCTTTCCATACCGTTGCGAGCACCCCTACTATATAGGAGAGTGAAGCTATCGATTTTGCTAAACCGCCAAGGACGTGCCCACTTATAGTAATCAGTCACTGGGGAGCAGAAGGTATGCGTCGACTTCAAACACATTACTTTCTGCGGATAACTGTGGGAGATGAGAAATTGAAGGCGTAGTTAGTCTGGCTGGAGGAATCCGCGCTTCGTGGTCATTAAATCTATAATTATACTAATTTGTTCCGGGAAAGGTTCTGGACAAGGCTGATGGTGAAGTTAACATTTTGCATTTCGAGTTTATCCGCTGTATACTATTTGTGGGTGATAACTTGATCAACGTAGCCCACGTTCATCGATTATATATAATATTGATATACCAACAGCCACTTTATCAAAATAGTCAATTAAAGTGTCACTAGATGTCGCTTATATCTACATATTCAAATTAAATGTTTCGTCAGATTTATTTTAGCATTTATGAAAACATAACTATACAGGCTGTATCCTATATTTATAGGAGGTAATATAATGATATGTTAGCAGCTGTAATCATATACAATCAAAAAGTCTTAATGCACAGGGGGCTCATCTGTAAGCATTAACGAGAAAAAAATATTTTGTAAATGCCGTGGGCTAGAGCCGCACCTGTTCCCAACCTAAATGCTGTCCCTAGTATACCCCCACATACCACTATCATTCAGCCATTACCGCTGTTAGTTTTGTGTGGATCGCCGCTTGGAGTGCAAGCCACTTCGAACATTTTATTTAAATTCTTCCCGTCTCGAAAAAACGATCCTCTTCAGGACCATCATGATTCATATAAGGAAAATCGAAGCTTGATGCATCGGCAAAAGCGCGGGAATGTATAGATTCGTTTCGCGCGACATCATAGTAAAAGGCGGTTTGCAAATTTCTGTATCTACATTTATTTCTGTGTAATTCGATTCAATTCATTTTGCGTATATTGATTAAATAAATCCAAAAGAAATAACTCAGATTCATGTGGTACCGTTTTATTAACAACTAACTCTCGATTCGACAAAGCAAAATAAAAATATTTACGTTTTTTGTAACTACTGAAGCGCATATCCGGTGAAACTCGAACGTTCTTATCAGAATATTAAAAATAATACTTTGTAGACTTACGTTAGAATGCTCTTAACAAAAAGGAATGTTTATTTATAAAAAGAAGAAATTTAAAATGCCTCAGTTTTGCTATTTTTACAAGGGCCTTTTATTTATCAGAATGACGTTAAATGAACTTACGGTATACCGTTTAACAATATACTAAATGAGTGCAATGTATTATACATAATACCACGTTTAGCGGTGTGCTTAACATGACGTTTCCTTGCATCAGGCCCGCGACTAAAGAATTTTGGCTCTAAATTTTCCTTTTTTTATTTTTTAATGATGAATGATCCGGTTTCGTGGTTGGTGCTTTAGAGCGGTAGTTACACGCCAAGCAAATATTTACTTTTTTAATTTGATACACCCTGTATAGGCGTACTCTAGCGTGAGCTGTGGGCAATTTCTTGAATATTACAAACTTGGTATATCAACTGGAACAAAAAACAAAGGTAGTTTTTTGCGTGTCTATAATTGGATACGTAAAAAATAATGAACAGATGTAAAAATATGAATATGCCGGTAAAATATCGAGTATTAAATTGTGTCGAACTAATTAATATAAATCAAATTTTGTATACCTACTTATTTATATCTGTGTACAAATGATCCCTGATACATACAACTGTACATATTCTATTCTGTTGTATACTTCGAGAGGAAATATACACGCGTACTATATAAAATTAGGTAGTTTTTGAAAAATGGTTATAGCTTGAAAAGCAACTTGAATAATTGAAACAAAATAATATATCTAATAAATCTACTCAATGAAACAAAAAATAATAATCTAATTTAAAAATTATAAAGAGACTTACTTCATAAAAACAGACATAGATCTTAGATCGAGTGGAGGAGAAAAGACATTCACCCCTCTCCTACTTCGAACAAACATTTTTTTACAATACCTAAGTTATCATAACATACGAATATCGTCACTTAGAAAGTGGAATTTATGAAACAATATTCTTGGTTCAATAGTTATAAGTCTTTAAATCTACACATACTTATTAAGGGAAACAGTTTATGTGATTGTTTCATACTTTTCAGAGAAAAACCGGAGCGTAGAAAACCTAATATGTTATGTAAAAAATGGTTTACCTAATACTATTTATTCAAACTTACAATTAAAAAATGAAAAGTAAAGTTTCTATATTCGAAAATCGAACGTAAAACATAGAATATTATATGATTTCACCTACGATACGCTGTACGATTTTTTTTTATATTGTAGATAGAAGGAGCATTTGCTTTAGACGTAAGCATGGTAGCCATGATACAAATATATAAATAACAATTGCGGCAAATAATAAGATATTCGATAGTTTGTTCTGCATTTATCTTACAATTATTTAATTTACAATTTGAATATCATATAAGGCCGCGGCAAGTTTATCTGTTAACAGACCACTTTATTAAGCGTAACACTTTTAAGCTAATAGTAACAGCTGAGTCTCGGATATCCCACTTATTTTTTGACCAGAAACAGTGGCGGTTGTATAGCGGCGTGGTCCAAAAGCTCAAATTAAGCGTCGCCTTGCCTCTATGACGTGGTTTATCTATATTATATATAATCAATGCCCACGTTATACTACTACTATATTGACGTAAAAGAGGTTTCCTGAAACTCCCTTAATGAATTTAATTCCTTCATCATCCAATTTCTTATATTTCGCAAACAAAAATAATAATAATAACTCAAACGATTTTGTCATCTCCATACGATCTCTTCTTCAGATTCACTCCGAAGGGCCGCGCGTTTATTTAACCATTATCATTCAGATGATAGAGCGGCTTACATGTTCCCTTTATCAATTTCCTTCGGAAATATTTTTCCCCGAAGCCTCGCGATGCATATCGATCGGAAACCAATGGTGAATACTGATCTTGCCCGCTCATTCTGCTTATTCGAGTCTTTCCTATGCATAATAATTCTGCCGCTTCGTTCGAGAGCTGTCGTAAAACAAAAAAACGTAGGAAGACGAGAAGAAATAGGCAGAACTACGGATACATTCATAACAAACGTGAATACGCCGGGAGAGGGGGTGAGGTGAAAGATTGGGTATCTCAGAGAAAACTCGATCTGAGATTGCGTTAACTGTATTTTTTTTTTTTCGTTTTGTTTTGGAAGAAAAGATGTCGAGAAAAAATTATGTGGAAGTAATTATGTGTGCCATATTTACTTTATGCAAAGACACGTTCTATATATGAAACTTGAAGTTGGACGTTCTGCTTGAAGAATGTCTATTAGTAAGTCGATCCATTGTCCTTCAAAACATCACTTATGTACTACATATGATAAAATATATAATACGCTTCTGACAGCTAAAAAATTTGCTACCGCAAAATAATAATTGAAACAATCAATAACAGTTTGTTGTTTGATTGAAACAAAAAACTCTAATTCCCTGGACAATCATAAACAAGCAGCGCACGAAATCGATACCAAGCAAACAATTTTATGCCAATCTACACCATACGAGTCATCAAAATGCTGCAATTCGACCACGAAACCAATTATTCAAAACCTCAAAAACGCCACATCGGAAACAGAACAATTTTACACTCCACTAGTTAGTAACGCGTTATCTCTCATTGGAATCGTCCAAATTATATAGAAATATAAGCGACGAAGATACGCAACTATATCGGAACGATTTTTGACCCGATGCTACAGTAGTTTCTCGCTGAGAAAATCTCATTTTATCGCGCTGCGAATCTTTTTTATCGCGTGTATGCGGAACTGTGCGATTTCCGCTAGTGTTTTCGTGTCTATTTCCGCTTTTAGAGATCGTGCGAAACATCGGAAGAGACAATGGGTACAAATCACGTTTAGGATCTGAGAAGAAATCCCGTATTTCGGGGGCGCTAAATAAATATTGTCTAAGGAAGCGTACGAAGGGAAAAAAAGGAAAAGATGTTGGGAGGTGTTTAAGCTTCGAGAAAGATGAGATTTTATGTGAGAATGTACTGTATTAGTTTCGGTTTCTACCATTATCAAAGTGTTTTGTTGGGTCGGAAGCAATTGGATCCAGTTTTTTGGGATTTCTATTTCTATAGAGCAGGGATTTTCAACCTTTTTAGCTTCGCGACATCCAAATAGTAAATAATAATAATAATAAGTGTCCTGTTATGTAGTAAATAACCATTACAGAAATAAATCCATACATTAATTGGTAAAAGTTCAGAAATCCCCAAAAGGTGATGTACTTATTCCACTACCTAAACCATTAATAAAAAGTTACGCTATCATAGTAAGGTAATGAAATAAATACATATAATGAAAATCTACTGACCATTAAGAAAAGGATCCATGATTTTCAATCTCAACTCTTTCTACCAAAGTTGTAGGTATGTCTACAGCTCCAGATTAGTTTTGAGTTACATTTGCGCACCTTTAGTGCTTTCAGCATTGCTTAACTGTCACTGAATATTTTGAACGAGTTGTATTTGTAGTTTTTAATCAAAAATCTCTCTACCACACATCTCAATGGCATAGATTTTAGCATGAAAGATAGTAGTGTGTTGTCCAAGGTTGTAATATCTGCTGTATTCAAAATGAGGTAGTGAGTATGCACTGATCATTGGTCGAGTACACATCATGTTTGCAGGCATTCGTAGCATGCTATCGGAAGCAACCAATTCCAGTAGCTAGGTCAAGAAGCATGCACAATGAGTACATGACGACTGATTCGCTATACAGGGTGATATAGAAAAAACTACAATGCATGGCAACATGTGATAGAGGACCAAGAAATAACAAAAAAAAGTTCCTATATACTAATGTCCGATTGCTTTTTGTTTTCAAGTTACAAGCTGTTGAAGTTAAAAGGCTTTTATTAAACAAAAAAACATTCAAAAATATAAGACACGTATTAGTTCTGCATAAGGTGATCAAATTGTTGACCTTGTTCCTGAATACACATTTCCAATCTTTGTGTTAATGACTGACGACATCTTTGAAATATGTTTTAGCATTATTACGAAATCATGTCAGCAGACTACACTATTCTGTTCCATAATTGTTCTTCACTATTTAGTTCTGCGGCATACATTTCACCTTTCATAAATTTGAACGAACTTCGCCATAACACATGATCATGTCTCTGTATTCTACGAAAGTATAGCGCACTATTTTGAAATAAAACTTTCAAGATATTATGCTAATATTGGTTTGACATTTACCAAATGTTTTGTTTCATGAAATCACAGCCTACCTTAAAATATTTTTTAGTGCCTAGCAAAAGCAATCGGACATTAATGTATAAGAACTTATTTGATATTTTTTGGTCCTCTATCACATGTTGTATGTATGTATGTATGTAGATAGAAGGGTGGTGTTACACTACGACCTAAAAGATCTGTTGTGTCCCCTATTCTTGCTGCTTTACAGCTGGCCTTCCTATCCTATTCCTTTCAAAAAGTGTAGGATGTCAGAGGGCCCCAGTCTAGGTAAGTCTCCCTCTTCGATTTCACATGCTCCCAGGTGCTCGAGTTGCACAGTGCTACGCAGTTTGAGAGGAGGTGGATGGGTGTTTCATCCTGTTCCCCACAAAATCTACATTCAGATTCCTTTTCCCATCCAAGCTTACTCAAGTGTCCTTTCAGTCTACAGTGGCCTGAAAGTATTTCTATCACATGTTGCTATGCATCTTGAAACGAGGCAGATTCTAAATAGATGACATAATTTTAAAATACAGCAATTTTCTGTTGCTAATGAATTGGCTATTCTAAGCTTTCACGCAAGAAACGGTTTATGATCAATTTTATAAAAGTTATAACAAACTAAATGTGCCAAAGACTCTCATCTTTACCATACCTAAATATTTTGTGGTTAGTAGCATACATCGTTAAAATTGATCTGCAGGATTTTTTGAGACATTGCAGCATCGCGATTGTCAAAATTAAAAGAAGGTTATAGAAGATGGAAAAGTCACAAGTAGGGTGAAAGGATATACTTTGACAATTGCACCATGAAAATTTTATTAATTTTTCTTAAAGATTAAAGTCAAAAGGAATCTATCTACCGGGGGCAAAACCGATCTCCAAAGAAATCTAATACAAGATCTACTATTTCCAAATCTGCTCATCGAGGGAAAGTCCCCAATTTCCCTTTCACATACATCTCCTAACCCCACAAATTACCTTGCCTTAAACTACCCTCTCATCTCGCTGGTTACGCACACTGATCAACACCAGACTTTCCACACGATCTTTATCGAGGATCTACTGAAATGACGCGCGAGAATAGGCGTTGATTGCGCGGGGAAGAGACTTATATGTATTTCGGAAACCTCCGTCCGAAACCTGGTTGAGACATGATAAGTGTAAAACGACCTAGAGAAGATTACTGCACTATCTCCTATAAACTCTCAAGCAGTTTTACCCTAAGCCTATCGCTGTTATTGCCACAGTTACCATCGTTTGGAGTTTGTTATAGGTGGTGCTGCGGTGGGAGAGTTAGCGGTCAGATTTCGTCCCGGGCAACTCGATAGAAACTTCGCTTAGACGATGCGGAAAATTTCGCACCGAACTAGTCCGCATCGATAGATATGGGTAAAGTTGGGAAAGTTTGCCTGCTTGCGCGTCAATTCTACTATTGCGGGCGGTTTAAATGATTGATTGCCGCTTCGGAAGAGAGATGCTGGTACGTGTTTGATTGTATCTGGGTGATCTTCACGCCAAACTGACGTTTAGAGCAGCAATAAGGCATTTGGCAAGTTATATATACAGTGTGTTAAAAAAAGGTTGTTGGATATTTTACCCAATTGTAGTACTGGTGGAAATAAAACAAAAAAGTCTTAGTCAAACATGGCGGTCCGCAATTTAACTGTTTTGACATATAGCCGATTGCATATTGTTTTAGTAGGATAAAAAATTTCAAAGAAATTCTGATCGCCAATGTAAATTTAAACAAATGCTTTATTTAAAGTACAACTAGAGAAATGTTCTACATGTCCACCGTTCATTTCTAAGGCACGCTCACACCTTCTTATGAAAGATCGACCACTCTTTCGAAAATTCCTGGAGTCCTCCGAATTTCCTCGTAACAATTTACGATTCGTTGCCTGAGTTCTTCCAAATTTTCATATATAACATAGAAGTCTAGAGGTGTCAGTCAGGGGACCTAGGAGGTCATGCTTCTGGTCCACCCCGTCCTATCCATCTCTCGTGTAATCTTGATATTATAGAAATTTCTAACTACGATGGAAAAATGCGCAGGAGCTCCATCGTGCATAAACCACATATTTAATCTGTTAAAAAGTGGCACGTCGTCTTCCAACAAAACGGGTAATTCATTTCTAAAAAATCCAAGTATACTTGTCCCCGTTAAACGATTTAGGAGAAATACTGGACCAATTAAACAGTCTCCAAAAATGGCAAGCCAAACATTTAGCCGAAAAACGTTTTGGTGGATGCAGCTTCAACAACAGCATGGAATTTTCATCTGCCCAGACGTGATTGTTATGAAAATTTGAATAATTCCGTCTCTTGTAAACCCAGCTCGTCACTAAATAAAATCTAAGTCGCAAAATTGGAGTTTCTGCCAGCTTTTCGTAAAAACCCAATAACACAAAAACCCTACGTGCATCATAATCGAGAGAGCAAGAACTTGCCACGCGTTTGAATGTGCGTAGGGATAGAGCTGCTGTTCCAGCAGAATTCTCCAAATGAGAGGATGCACTGACGTTCAGTTCTGCCGGCAAGTCTTCGGTGTGCTAATATTTGCGGTTGTCTTCTACCCGTCTCAAAATCTAAGTTCTACTGCGGGAGAAGAAACCTGGATCTAGTTCTACCAGAACCACCATTAATTTAAATGAACCAGTTTCGGGCAGCCGGATATGAAGTCTTGAGAAAATCTTATCACTCGGTAACAACCGATTTGGAAATTCTTCGGCATACATACGCCATGCTTCAGTGCCATTACCGTTCGCACGACCGTACATAAAATGCATATTGGCCATTTCTGAATTTGTGTACTTATGCATAATTTGAGAACAAAAAAAAAATTGACGCAAATGATAAATAATCTGATGACAGATGTCTGACAGAACACTAATTTTAAGTCACAATCAGTTGTTGACAAAGGGAACTATTCTCAAAACCGGAAAATGTTTTTTTTTATTTTAAAATATGCAATCGACTATATGTCAAAAACAGTTGAATTGCCGACCCATGTTGACTAAAAATCTCAGCAAGAAGTTTACTTCATCAGCATCTTCAAAACTTTATTAGAAATACAAAAACCACTTTCTTTCTCATACGTCGCCACAATCAAACCATCCCTTCCGCTCTCTCCCCTCACCACTCGGAAAACAGCGACACGAGACATACATTAAGGCTGTATCGTAAGATGGGAATCTCGTTGTGTTTAAACATGTTAAAGTTGTACGAGTTTGTTTGCGAAAGCGAAGCCATATACTGGGGTAATTAAACGCGGATTTGGGTTAGCGTAAGTTTACAGGAATTTCGCTCTCAAGTGTTTACTCTCGAAATCATTTTAATCTCATTAAGGACGGGGAAAAAATAATAAGCGCGAGAGAGAGAAGGAATGTGGCGTAATTGCCGAAGAGGTGGTAACACTGGATGGGAATTAAGTTAAGGATAACAGAAAAAAAAACTGTCAGTAAAATGATATATTGGGGGTAAGTTTTTGTGTGGTAAAGAACTCACATTTAGGATTTACTAAAAAAAAGCATTGGTGTGGATAAAAGTTTTGAGATTACATATTGATGTTACACTGCGACCTAAAAGATACATCTGGTCTCCCTGTCCTATTCCTTTCAGAAAGTGTAGGATATCAGAAACCCAGGTTAGTAAGTCTCCCTTTCGATTTCATTGTTCCCAGGTGCAACGCCCTTGAGTTCATTTGAGAGAGGTGATGGAGTTTCATTCTTGTTCCCCACCAAGGTCTACATTCAGATTTCTTTCCATCCAAGCTTACTTAGGTGTCCTTTCATCTACAATGGCCTGATAGTATCTTTAATGCTTAACATTTTTCTTACTAGGTGATGCAGTCGATAAATCTCTTCTGGTTATAGTTCCAGAAGGAATTTTACTTTGCTCATCCTTGAGATTTCCCAGTAAATGTGCTCTGTTCCATTCTATTTCAGTTTTTCAGTATTGTACTGCTACTTAACCCAAAAAGGGTTCAGCCTACAAAAGCATTCCAGCCCCTTTTTTTGCGAGATTATCCGTTATTTCGTTTTCTTCCACTCTTGTGTGACCCAGAACCCACAAGATTGTTACATTATTCTTTTTGCTTAATTCGTTTAATTTCCCTAGGCATTCTCACAATGAGTCAAAGGCACGGCTCATAGCGAAGAACAAACTTGCTACTTTATCTTTACGGTTCAAAGTATTATATATCGAGTTGGTGATACTCTCCAAAGCTGTAACCAAAGATAATTTACAACTCCATTCATAGGCGAAGTCTAGCAATGCTGTTCTATTTAACTTAAGATAAATGTTTAAATAAATAGCGTTAAAAAAAACAACAAAGAAAGAAAGTAACCTGGTCAAGCTATACAGACATATCTAGAACACACACATGCGTTCAGCCAACGTGAGGTATCTGCCTCCGCAGAAATAGTTTTTTTTTACGTGTTGCCTGAAGGAAATGATAATAGAAAAAACATCTGGTGAATATTGCATAGCGATGTTGTTGCACAGAAAGCAATATTCGAAAATCTTGGACATCTGACATTGAACTGCAATTGGCCAATAATTGTTGCCTTTCTTTTTGAACGCAGAAATAATTTTTGACGTCTTTAGATTAATGGGATTTATTGATGATATGAGATAAAGGAATACTTATCAGTTTTGTTTTCGATTTCTTGAAGAATCGTTCCAGGTATTTCATCATCCACTCTTGCAGATTTTGATTTTATAAATTTCGTTAAACAAAAAATACTGCCTAAAATTTTAGATTGTACTGACAAAGTCAGTTATAAGAATCGTCTCGCCTAGTGTTATTCGTCTGATATTTTTAGCTGACCCCAGCTGCTCTGATATTCTGGTGGATGAATATTTGCAGCATACAGACTGTCCAAGATGAGAATGGGATAGCTTTGGAATCTTGGAAAGGGTAGAAATTAACTTTTAACGATTTTGTTTTCCCTAAACCTTCTTTCAGACGAATCAATCTACTTTTTAAATTTTTATTAATGTATATTAAGAAATATTACCCATGTTTCTAAAATTGTAAAATATAACTTTCACTTTTTAAAGCAAAAAGAAAAATACCAAGATCTTTTCAACAGCTATAGACGCTTAGCTTATCTATACAACAACTTTTTCCCGCCACCTTCTTTTATTGCCATCTCACTATAAAAACTTCCTCATCATTTTGCCACACTCCAATCAGAGCGAGTTTTCACAGAAAAAAAAAATTAGCTTCGTTTTTCACTTATACCTCAACGAATTCACGGCTTTGTTCCTATGACGAAGAAAAATTACTACCGCGGGCTAGTTATTTCCTTTCCACCGTTCAGAATGCCATATTTTGATTAATGGAAATTTCTACCGCGTCTGGTAAAGGCATCGCATTGTTCGTGTGCCTCCTCTTATGCTTGCGCAAATAAGTTCAGCAATAGCTCTTTGATTAACTAGAAACCGATCGAATAGCCCCATTGCGGATGACGAATGAATTGCACTTTTATATTCGCGTGCAGACAATTAACTGCTGAAATGTTAGAATGGACTTTTCGTAATGAAGAGATCCTTTTATATGTTTTATTCGCTTATAATAATTCTTGATTCCTGTCTGGAAAACTCCCAATATTCCTATATCAACATCCATTATTCATTAGCACTATCACAGCTCCACCCGGCTATTTCCACTATGCTCTTTTCTATCTTCTTTCCTCCTCCTATAGTTTCTGAATGCGACTAATTTGCCTCGGCCCAGACGAAAGATACACACAATAATACAATTAATTCTACAGACACGCGAATCGTCCAGTAATCGGCTTAGCGAAGGGGGAGGGGTGAGGCAGACTAGCTACTTCCAATAAACGTAGCAGGGACAATACAGTCAGCCCCATCTAGGGCTGGCATCCTCTCAGTTCTGTTAAATCCCCGGAAGAAATACATAGACAACTGGGATGGTGGGATTTAGGGATTTTTAATCCTGTTTCTATTGCCCAAGGAATCCGTTTAGATATTTTTAGATTGATTTCGATGTGCGTCGCCTTCTTTAGGGATCTGAGGGAAAATATTTTGTTGAGGGGCGGTTGTGATAATGTGAAAGGAAGCAGATATAAGATGACGATGACTCATTCGAAATTAAAAACGTTATATCGGTTATGTGTATTTACAATATGAAAAAAAGTTTATTTTTTGTGGAAATTTTGAATTAAAATTACTCAATTAATTGAGAAGTATATTAAAAAATTCTATTAATTTGTTTCAATTCTGGGTATCAGAAAATTATCAATAAATAACTTAAATAGTTTTATTAAAATCTTTAAATGTTATTATATTTTGTACACTGAAAATCTCATGATATGATTGATATTTTTTTCTCCAAAATTTGATTTAATAATAAAATGCATTTTCGCAGTTTTGATTTATCAACATGATTACAATATTTAATTCTATGGTAACGACAAACAAATCTTTCCTGCTTGCTGATTATCATGTGAATATCATCTAATGTAACTTCAATTCGCAACGTTGTCACATGAAAACTTGAAATTATTTCATAAGTAGGGTTGCATCAAGGCAAAAAAATATCAGTCGATGATAATTATCCATTTTTCCAGCCTGTATATAAAACTAGTCAATGAATAAGAATTGTACCGATTTTTTTATTATGTTCTATTATACTGTGAAAGTCTCTAATTAAGATGTGAACTATTTGAATTGGCAACAATATGTTTTCATAATTTTGCTTTATCGATATGATTACAATATCTACTTCCATCGTAATGGCCGGTAGATATTCCTGAAAACTTTTTTACTAATTCTCAAGTAATACGGCTTGAAAAGTAGCAACGTTGCCACATTGAAAATTTCAGCTTACACTGTTGAAAATTTTAACACTTTTTTTGACTAATTTAATAGTCAGGAGAGGTCCACACTCTTTTCGTGTTATTTTGTCGAGAACTATAGAAGTTTAAATTTGATGAGCAAAGATAGTCAAGTATTGTCTATTGCTAAGGAGTTATTTTGTCCAACTGACACGTGGAATTATAAAATACTTCTAGTCACATTTTATTTGATCTAGACTAGACAAATTTACTAGCTGTTTAATTAAATGAAAGCGATCTATTGGGTGTTTTAACAGCATTTTCTAAACACAAACACTTTTTAATATGCAACTCCTATTTCTTAGTACTATAATATTCTCTCTTTAAGACGTTTTCTCAATTATAAATATGCAAAACCACTCATTCACAAGTTTGGTTTCACTAAACGTACCAATTTTAAAATGATTTTTTGAGAACCATTATAAAATTAAGTGAATGTTTATGCTATTTGATTCAAGTCTAAACTAATTGCGTAAATAGATGTTCCCAATACATCTTTAAGATGTTGGAATTTTTTATGCCCACTGGAGTTAACGTTTAATAACACGAGGTTACACTTTGCAAGTCAGTCACATTTGGTGGTTTGTTTGGATATGTTAATACGGAGAATAAAACACGAGAACAGATACACGTGCAATGCAGGTGGTGCGTTATAAATGCAATACTGTATTTAGAATAGGTGGGGTTTCTATATTTTTTATCCGAGGGAAAAATCTGATTGGTTGACGCTTCTGAATGTCTAGAAAAATAGTCAATCCTCATATCTGAACAAAGAATTCACACGAAATTCTAGTCATTTCTGTTCTATTAAATACGCGTAGTCAACTCGTCTGGCAAAGTTTGGAAAAATCAACACTAAAATATTTGACTAGCGCAAAATTAACGCCAACACCGTAATATTTTCAACAGTGTATATGCTCATTTTACACAGTTACAATTTAATGCTTATGTTGAGCCTAATAGTAGACGAATTCTTATGCGGACTTACTATGAATGGTCAAGGAAGGAACGATTAGACATCAAACTCCTGACGGCCATCAAACCTGGGACATGCTCCGGGATGTCAAAGAAATTCAGATTTGTGAAGGAATTCACCACAAAGCTTACAATTAGTAACAACAGCGTCCAGTTCAATATTGATAGAAATATCGAAAGCAGGAGATTATCGCATGTCTGATAGTCTAGCAGCCATCAAGGCGCTGAGCTCACATGAAATCAGTACCAAGATGGTCTGACAATCAGTTGATCTTAGATTGCTGGCCCGGAAACTGTATGACCGTATGGGCGTGGTACCGTCTATAGATGGATTATTTCATGCTTAACTAAGAAGAGATAATAGTATGTATTAACGAAATTCAATCAAGAAAGCGGAGCATAAGTTAAAGGAGTACCGCAAGGGACAATTCTAGGTCCATTACTTTTCTCTGTTACGATCAATGATTTATCATCACCATGATGACACAAACCTAACAGTGACATTTTAATTTACATCAACTACTTAAGATGGTGATACATGTGCAGCGATGGTGTAAGCCTTATTGTATTTGCATTCTAAAATTAAATAAATATCAATATCTCAAGATATCCTTTTTTTGTTTAACACTCTGTGCCGCCATATTTTTTTATAAGAAGTTCATTCAAGTTTCAGTTATAATTTCATCTTTAATAATTAAATTTATATTCTTTGAGAGTGTTCCCTATAATCAGAAACGTCAAACATTTGACACAGGATGTTTCTAAACTTTCTTACGGAAGCTCCAGTATGCTCGCATACACTCTTAATCACTATCGAAGTTCAAGACATCCTCCCCACACTGCAGGAACGGAAAATTAGTTCCATAATTGAAACAAATTTATCACAATACTGTGGCGTCGCATCGATTTTCCGTCATATTCGATCCGGGTCTACCTATATAGCATGCACGGGGCAATTTACAGCACGAAAAGTCATCGTGTTGTTATTAAATAACGCACACAGAAAGCGGTCTGGTACAACGGCTCCAGCGTTTACCGACCATTCGGTCCCCCCCACTTGTAACATATACAGCGAGTAAACAAAACGGAGGTCGAACGAGGAAGCCGCTGCTTAAAAATTTACGACTTTTACCACTCGAAAGAGATCGGAGTGGGGATGAGAGGCAATATAGAAGCGGTAAGTAAAGGGAAAGAAAAGAAAAAAAAAGCGACGGGTTGTTTGTTTATTATGTATTAGTGACGGTCTGGTGGGTTTAATGCCAGAAAATATTAGAATTGCATATTATGCGGTCGGTAAGTGTGTTGTTTGGCAACGTTGCGATATTGCCAGTATGAATTTTGGGGGGAATTTATCGTCGGGGTTAAACGATTAGCGCGTTGGAAGGGAATGATGTTGGATCGCATTAAATTTTTATCTAATGTAAGTGGTAAAATCGATATTGTTGATGTGGCAACGCTGCAAATTGAAATTTTCTTTTTGATTTATGTATAATAATAATAATAATAAATAATTTTGTAATAATTAGAAGGAATTTTTCCCAAGAAAACATCCTTCCGCTTGCCGGACAAGCGCTTTACCAATTAAGCTAAGAGGAGATGTAAGTTCGAGCGTTTAACTGAACATACGTCGAAAATAGATCTTGATGAAAGCTGAGTAAGACGGCAATTATGCAAGGATTGCAAGTTTTTTTTTTTACAATGAGAAAATAACAAATTAATGTTTTCTCACTGTAAAAAGCTTGCAATCATTGAATAATAAATTTTGTCAACATCTCACAAAGTATTTGAAAAGGCTATGTATGCACGTTTGTATGAATTCTTCCAACGGTTTTCGCTATTTGGACATTATCAATATGGCTACTTAAAAACAAAATCAATTAATGAAGCTGTCTTTTCTGTTGTGCAAATCATTTACGATTCCTTAGACAATAAGCGCAGGGTCGGCAGATTAATGTTTGATCTGTCAAAGGCATTTGACTCAGTGGATCATTTGCTGTTGTATTCCAAGTTGGAGCAATATGGAACTAGAGTGGATAAAATTGTATTTTTCTATTTGCGTTCATAAAAACGCAATTGTAACACGCTTTTGCGTATCGAAAAGTGCTTCATTGTGATACGCCTTTTTTTATTTCTATAGGTTGGCTGTATTGAATACATTATGACAGAAAGCAAAATTGACGTTTAATGCATGTAAATTGTAAATATTTTAATAAAAATTCTATACAAATTTAGTTTACATTGTTATTGTATGAAACGTGGAATTACTGTATTCATTTACACTGACGGAACAAGTATCTTGACATGTATGTTATGCCAGGCAATTCTTCGTAACAAAGTTTGCTGAGTTATGTTATTGGCTTTAATGGTAGACTCTTGTGATTAAGAATCATTCGATGATATAACTCTAGAATGACCAGATGTACTTGCCCTGATAAGTTGTGCGCTACAGCCACTTTACTTTCATAGATGTTTCGATGTAACCCTCAGCTACCGCAGATGACTTCCATCCACCATGACGTTTTTATAGTCAGCAATCACTGCCTGCGTCTGCTAAGTGTGTAGCACTAGAACGTCTGAAGCAATGTCCAGTATAAAGCTCTGATTGGGCAATTTTAGAAAATCAGCTATTAATTTAGGCATTTTGCCAATCGTATTAATTCCAATCGGGCACGATATACAATAACCATGCGATATGTAAGGAGAATCTTGAATGATTAATATTTTTTGGTCGCAGGGCGACATATTTTTTAATTAAAGTAATCCATCTTTCATCCGTAATTGCAAAAACTCTTACGATATTATTTTTTGTTTTAGGTACTGTCACCAAAATATATTCACTCTTAAATTCTAAATCATGTATGGACATATTTGTTAATTCATCTCGTCTACAGGCACCTGTGTACCCATTATTAAACGATCTAAAATTAAATCCATTACATAAAAAATTACATTTTGCAAATAATATCGTACCTTTATTGCTAAATACAATGCGTCAGAACCTTCTTCTATAAATTTTATTAATATCTTCAATGCATAAAATTTTAGATTTCTTAGCTCGTATCCTCAGAGAATCGTTTTAATATGCTTGTAATTTAATATATTTTGATATGTCTGTATTTTTATAAATGGAAAAGCAAGAACGAAGCATGGAATACATAGACCATAAGGTAGAAGATTTCTTATTTTTACCTTGTAATTCAAAATATGCCAATAAAATGTTTTCAGATATTGTGTTGACATTATTCTGTACAGCCCATAGTTCAAATTGATGGTAGCATTTTTCATATACTGCTTTTGATTTTTTCGGTAATAAATTTATGACGGCGTTATCCGCAATTTCACGCAGTTGTGGTGGCGTACAAGATAAATTTGTCTCAGTATCACTCATTTTTTACAGTTTACAGAGACTATATTATGAAATATATTGTTTAAACAATTTAAATAGTCGAATTTGAATTTTGAATTCGTCAAATGTCAATCGTATGTCAATGTGACCAACTTCATATAAAAATAAAACTCAACATTTTTAATGAGATTTTTATTAAGTATTTATTATCAATTTATAATGCAAAATAGAAAAAATAGTATAAAGGACTCGTTTCATAAGGCTTTTTGTCGCACTCGTTCATTAGAAAACTCGCCTGCGGCTCGTTTTCTAAACTTGAACTCGTGCGACAAAATCATGCCTTATGAAGCTCGTACTTTAATATACTATTACGTAATCGTCCGCAAAAAGGTTAAACTAAGGGGGTCACTACATATCTTTATCCATATGGGAAAACCGCCATTACGTATGTCTCTTTTTCTTAGAAACGCCGTGTCTGATCTCATTGAATTTTTTTACACACGTTATTCTAGTATTGTCCCAACAATTTAAGTGAAGGATTTCATAAAATTTTCATAGATAACGTGTGTAAAAAAACAATGAGATCAGATACGGCATTTCTGAGAAAAAGAGACATACGTAATGGCGGATTTCCCATATGGATAAAGCTATGTGGTGATCCCCTTAACACAGGACACCCTTACAGTACACTCTGAAATAAAAATTAGTAATGTGGGTGTACCGTAAGAGTGAGTATTGGGTTCTCTGTTATTTATTATATTCGTTAACGATCTCCACATTAATTTTGACGCAAATCAATGAGATCAGGTACGGCGTTTCAGAGAAAAAGAGCCATTCGTAATGGCGGATTTCCCATATGGATAAAGATATGTAGTGATCCCCTTAACACAGGAAACCCTTACAGTATACTCTGAAACAAAAATTAGTAATGTGGGTGTACCGTAAGGGTCAGTATTGGATCCTCTGTTATTTATTATATTTGTTAAAGATCTCCACATTAATTTTGACGCTAGAGTAATTTGACAATTTGATTATAGAACGTGTACGTTGAAAATTGTTTATTGGCTTTCTCGACTTTATCCTCAAAGCTATCCTCAAAGAAAAAATTCTAGATCAGACGTTTTTCGGTTTAAGGAATGTGGAAGTGTTATAAAAAACCCCGAAAAAGAAAACACTGACAAAAGAGACTTTGCAGGCTAAACTGACAGACTAAATGATTGAATGAATGAATTTTCTTCTTTAAACTTAAATTGGCATGATAAGTCTAAAAACGTGTAAGTTGATACATTCTGTGGCGTGTGTGTGGTGCAGGTTATGTTATACAGATGTTGACAGATTAGATTTTGTCAAGTCGTTTTGACACATAACTACATATATACAAACGTCTTCGTTGCAAAAAAATAACAAGTTTAATAGTAAAAAAACAGCTCCCATAATTGTTCAAAGTGAACTCCTCCATTTTCTATAATATATATAACGCCACTCTTCCATTCACGTTATTGGAGCCATTTCTTAAATTATGTAGTTTAATTTCCTCACAGACATTTCAGATAGCTTCAGTAAGATCTTCAATTGTGGGTGACGATTCGTAAACACTCTACTTTTTTAGGTGTGGATAAATGAAATAATCCATAATTGTTAAAGCTGGAGATCGTGGTGGAAAAACTACTATCCGAAGAATGTTACTTCTGGATCAAGTTATTTCGCACAAGCAAAATCAATGAAATACAATCAGAAAGGGATATGAAACAATCAAGAAAAGAGCTAAAATCTTTTATGTACCACAAAAGTATCCAAAAGTTTATAGACCACCAGAAGCAATTGAATACACCAAAGATGGCTAAAAATCAACTAAAATCAATCATAATTACCTTAAAAACACTCAAAATAAAAATCTTACAAAACCTCTCGTTTTTAGATAACTCCAAAATGAAATTTTATTCTGGACTAGGGTATTTGGCACACAAAAATCCAGTTGAAAATCACCCAAAATCAAGTATAATTACTTTAAAGCCCCAAAATCTTCATAAGTTACTAATTTTTATGCACCTCAAAGTATCCAATATCTATAGACCATCAGAAATTGGGCACACGAAAAAAATCGTAAAAAAATTATACAAAATCAGGCAAAATTACCTTAAAAAACAATAAAGAAATTTACAAAATTTTATTTTTAAACACCGCAATCTGCTTTTAATTTCTGGACTAAGCCAATTGGTGCATGCAAAAATCATTTAAAAACCGACAGAAAGAGAACTAAAATAAATCTTATTTAAATCTCTCGATTTTCATCACCCGAAAATGGATTTTTATTTCTGGACCAAGCCAATTGGCATATGCAAAAAAAATCATTGAAAAATGACCGAAAAATCATCCAAAATCACAAACAACTCCTCTCAGAAACAACAAAATATTCCGACTTTTACATCTCAAAAAAAACAAAATTTAAAATCAACCAAAATAGCGCCCATTAATTCACAAGAAGTCTCAAATATGAAAATCCATAAAAAAATTCTAGGATAAATCTTGTGGGAGCAAAGTTTTTAGCATAATTTTGCAGGTAAGAAGAATAATTTTGAAGGCCTAAAATACACAAAAAACATGAAAATGGAAAATCAATGAAATAACAAAAATTATTTTTGCACCTTCGTCCAGAAACACTTATTTTGCAGTACTTCAAAGCGGCAGGCAAACTACCGTTTTTCTGCCTAGGCAGGCAAAAATGTCACTAAAGGTTGGTCACACCAGATTCCACATGACAGACGTGTAATAAATTGTCATTCAGTTACTATTCAACCATGCTAAGATGAACTGGTGTCATCATTGCACTTATTATTGATAAATAGATATTAAACTAGAAAGAAAATTACAGAAATAGATTTATTCTCGTGAACGTCAAAATACTAAGGGTATATGTAACATGTGTGTCAACTTGTACAGGGTATTCCACGTAACTGGTTCATTAAAACTTTATGATGTTCTATTATTTACTTATATTTGAGATTTTGGCACCAGTATCTGTTCGATTGGAACTATAAATGCAAAATACCTTAACCAAAATATCACTTCCGGTTGACCGGAAATGGATGTCAACTTTCTTATTTTAAATAGAATGATATAATTTTTTATTCATTTTTGGATTCTACAACTATAAATACGTCAGTTTTCATTAGCTATTCCTATAGCTACATGTTGCCATTTTTGAGTTATTTAAGTTTTTCTTTTTTTTTTAGTCATAATCATTGCATCAGTGAGAAATTAATATCTCGGTTAATACTGCAAGTAGAGACTCCAAATTTGTTAAGTTAACTGACGTATTTATAGTTGTAGAATCCAAAAATGAATAAAAAATTATATCATTCTATTTAAAATAAGAAAGTTGACATCCATTTCCGGTCAACCGGAAGTGATATTTTGGTTAAGGTATTTTGCATTTATAGTTCCAATCGAACAGATACTGGTGCCAAAATCTCAAATATAAGTAAATAATAGAACATCATAAAGTTTTAATGAACCAGTTACGTGGAATACCCTGTATACTGTCAACTCCTTAGTGTCAAAATTTCTTTCCTATTTTCAATTCAATATTAATATTTGTCGGCCCAAAAAACATTGTGCATCACACGGCCAGAAAACTTTTTTGCGAGTAGAGTACTCATACAGGCAAAACTGTAGTTTTTGCCCTAGTGATATAAATAACTATTACACACACCTCTTGTCATAAAAAATACAAAACTAAGTTATAAAAAGTCATATTAATGGATCTACTTTGCTTATTTAACTCGAAAATTTCCCAATACTGATGTCAGATGGAATATCTCTTCCATGCGATGATAACTTCATAATCAACAATGACATAGGGTAGAATGATCTGTCGTATTGTATTAATCTATGTGCCATGCTTGGAAGATGGTTGGGATTAGCATGGGGATCTACACAACTCGGTACTTACTGAGTGAGCCACCTGCCAAATTCCTTTCGAAACCTCTATTTTAACGTTTTCCGCCTGCGAGTAAATCGAAAAAAATCCTCAGATTATACCTGACGACCATTCGTGTCCTCATGTGTTCGTCGAAGCGAACGGTACGGATTAAATCCTATAAAAAAAAGGCTTTAAAATCGGACAATCGGATCTATTTAATCGAATCGTACTGCTAAATTAAAGATTCAAGCGGTTTTTTTTCTATTTCTAGAATTACGATATAAATTAACCCTCTCGGATGCAGATGATCGCCTCTTTTTTCCCAGCAGCTCTCTTTCCATGTACAAGCCTTCGATAAAATTCACGATTTCAACGACCTTAGGACATCGTAAAATAGAAAGTTTATTGGCGGAACTGTCCGTGGATATCTCGAAAGTAATCTATAGACTGTTCTTCAGCCCTGGGTAACTCGAGAGAATAAAATGAGGTTTGTCTTTTGCCCGGTCGGACTCATAAATACGTCTAGGAGGAAAATCGTTTTCCTCTTCTTTGCACTAGAGCAGAGGTCGATCAATACATATAACATTATCGGCCACATCAAAGGTGACCAGAAGATGTGAGGGCTTTGAAGAAATGACATATGTCTTTGCGGTTATCTATTTTTTCTGCTTTTAAATATACGGGGACTTGTTTTTTTTTGCCATGCTTTGAACGGTAGATACTTCAAAAGTAAGCTTCTTGGAAGTTTCAAAATTTTGTTTAATGGGCTAGTTTTAAATTGTACCGCACAAAAAAAAAATTGTAGACAAATTTAGATGCTATTTTAAAATGAAGAATACGTGAAGTTCTTATCTTATGTTAATCCTTATGTTAATTCCTCCGAATAATACGCAAGGAAAATGAAAAACAGGTTGCTTTTGGTTGTAACCGCAAATCGTATCGTTTTTAAGTATGTGTTTCTATTAAATTTTCTTCTTCCGTATTTTAGAAGTAGACGCATAAACATTTTGAGTTTCTGAAATCCTCAAATCCGGTAATAGCCATCCTAGTTGTTATTTCGAGTTTTTCCTCTAGGGAATACGAAAAAAATGCTCTATTTAATATGTTTCAGATGCTGTTCATTGTAATATAAAACAACAAACACACACATGCATACATGGCACAGCATAGCAAAGAAAAACACAATAAACAATAACGACTGCATGCGAAGTTGTTGACCTGGCACTCACTAACGTCTCTCCTATACTGATGATGCGCTAAAAATGCATCATGACTAACTACCGCGCGACTAGATCAACCAATCAACGGACAGCCGTGTCAGAGAGCCAGTGGTATGGCTTGCTCCACTTCAATATAATCTTGCTTTCTGGGCCAAACAGGGTTTGTAATTTGAAATAAAATTCTTAAGATTAGTGGCCATACTTTAATTCCTCTTAATTCAAATTATACTGTTGAAAATTTTAACACTTTTTTGACTAATTTAATAGTCAGGAGAGGTCCACACTCTTTTCGTGTTATTTTGTCGAGAACTATAGAAGTTTAAATTTGACGAGCAAAGATAATCAAGTATTGTCTATTGCTAAGGAGTTATTTTGTCCAACTGACACGTGGAATTATAAAATACTTCTAGTCACATTTTATTTGATCTAGACTAGACAAATTTACTGGCTGTTTAACTAAATGAGTGCGATCTATTGGGTGTTTTTAACACCATTTCTAGAACACAACGTCTTTTTAATATGCAACTCCTATTTCTTAGTGCTATAGATATTCTCTCTTTAAGACGTTTTCTCAATTATAAATATGCAAGACCACTCATTCACAAGTTTTGTTTCAACTAAACGTACCAATTTTAAAATGATTTTTTGAGAACCATTATAAAATAAGTGATGTTTATGCTATTTGATTCAAGTCTAAACTAATTGCGTAAATAGATGTTCCCAATACATCTTTAAGATATTGAAATTTTTTATGCCATGGAATTAACGTTTAATAAAGAGGTTACACTTGGCATCTCAGTCACATTTGGTGGTTTGTTTGGATATGTTAATACGGAGAATCAAACACGAAAACAGATACACGTGCAATGCAGGTGGTGCGTATAATGCATACTGTTTTAGAATAGGTGGGGTTTCTATATTCATCCGAGGGAAATTCTGATTGTTGACGCTTCTGAATGTCCTAGAAAAAATAGTCAATCCTCATATCTGAACAAAGAATTCACACGAAATTCTAGGTCATTTCTGTTCTATTCAATACGCGTAGTCAACTCGTCTGGCAAAGTTTGGAAAAAATCAACACTAAAATATTTGACTAGCGCAAAATTAACGCCAACACCGTAATATTTTCAACAGTGTACAGTGTTATCCTAATGTTTCATACAATTTTTGCCGTATGGTGCGACCACCCCCGATTTCACTAGCTCTCCGCTGACAAGGGAACCTCGCGAACTGTAAATCGCAGATTTTGATGAGACTTTGTCAGTTTGTAGACTCCATGGAGTGTTACTTAAGGACGCTTTCCGTTGCTGCGGAACTTCAACTTTAGAGGGTGCAATTCACCCTTGCAATTTAGCCCAAATTTAGTTTTTTTCTGAATAACTTTTAAACGGTAAGAGATAGGAAAAAAAATTCAATAGCGGACTTGTACCGTTTAATGAGCTCTTTCGATTGGTGTAGATATTTATATACAGGCTGTTCCAATAAACGTGGAATGACGTATGTTGTGCGTATTTTATCGAATTTCAGAAATCGGTTATAATGGCCTTTTTTGTGATGAA
This sequence comes from Protaetia brevitarsis, assembly GCA_004143645.1. Taxonomy (NCBI): domain Eukaryota; kingdom Metazoa; phylum Arthropoda; class Insecta; order Coleoptera; family Scarabaeidae; genus Protaetia; species Protaetia brevitarsis. Next base: position 2,055,718 of record RXPK01000125.1, read on the forward strand.
ATAGTCTATAGAAGGGTAAGTTAAAAAGTTATACAGGGTGTCCACAAAAATATAAATTTTAGCCTATTTCCTTATTCTAATGAGATACTCTGTATACTGTTATGTGGCTGCATTGTTTGTCGGAAATCAGTGTAAACTTATACTAGGCGCTAAATAGTTATATGTGATAGTTTTCGAGTTATACGCGTTTGGTTGTATGTAAGACTATATTATCCCCAACAGCAGACAAAAGAAAATGTAACTACTTTGACAGATTGTTGCTGATACTTTTAACATTACACTGTATATACAAAATAACGACTTCAATTTTCATATTCATACTGTTCGTGGGTAGGTAGTTAGGTACGCAAATAAAATTATATAATATTGATTTAGTAGTTTATTGATATTGGTTGAGTTCATATTGTTTTGCAAATGTGCAGGTAGCTAGAGCCATTAAAAGAACAACTTACAATATACAGTCGACGTACAATTTAATTATGATTTAATTATTACCTTATTTTATTTTGTGTAAGACACAAACAGCCTGCTGTATTTCAATAAAATAAAAGTCAGTAGTGAAAATATTTATATACATTCTTCCAGTTCGTGTATTACTTTTCATCATGATAGTGAAAATCCTCAAAAAATTGTTGAAAACATAAATATTGGGGTACAACGTGCACATCTTATAATAGCGGGCTGTCCACATATTGAGCATATGGGTAAAATGCCTTCATCATCGAACGAAAACGCATATGTCACTGGATGAATAAATTTGTCTGGTCTGGATTCTATGTAACCGCTTTTGTACTAAGAATATAGAAATAGGTTTCGATATCTTGGAGAGGACAGTTGATTGGAAACCAATGATTGTAATTTGATTATTATATTGCGTTGATGTAAATTAATGTCAATGTTTGCAAGCAAAACTTGATCGGAAATCCCTTCCACACACGAAAGCCGTACACGTCGAGCGGTTGCGCCAGTCCAGTTGTTTTCTTGGGAATCGTAAGAAGATATGTTGGTTTATCTGCTGGATAGAACTTTGTAAAGTTCGAGGACAGTGGCCACCCCAAAAATCTAGTAGTAAAGTTGTTGATGTTCCACTAGGAACTCGGTGTAGGTACACATCAGTAAACCATTTTTTAAATAATTCACTAGTTAGTAAGTGAGACGTTCGCTACTCACATCTCCCCAGAAATAGTGGAAGCAAGCAATTAGTGTACTATGTGACCTATTGTTTTCATCTGCCTGCTGTCGGGGATAATATAATCTTACATACATCTAAACGCGTATAACTCGAAAACTATCACATATAACTATTTAGCGCTTGATATAAGTTTACAGTGATTTTCGACATACAATGCAGCCACATAACAGTATACACAGTATCCCTTTAGAATAAGGAAATTTGCTAACATTTATGTTTTTGCGGACACTCTGTATAACTTTTTAAATTACCTTTCTATAGACTATTTGATCACAAAAGAGGCAATTACAACCGATTTCTGAAATTCGATAAAATACGCACAACATACGTCATTTCACGTTTATTGGAACACCCTGTATATAAATATCTACACCAATCGAAAGGGCTCACTAAACGGTACAAGTCCGCCATTGAAACTTTTTTTCTTATCTCTTACCGTTTAAAAGTTATTCAGAAAAAAAACAAATTTGGGCTAAATTGCAAGGGTGAATTGCACCCCTTAAAGTTGAAGTTCCGCAGCAACGCAAAGCGTCCTTGAATAACACTCGATGGTGTCTACAAATTGACAAAGTTTCATCAAAATCTGCGATTTACAGTTCGCGAGGTTCCCTTGTGAGACTGTCAAACGTCTAAAATCAGTGCCAATATAGAAGTGGCTCTTTGCTCACCGCTTGTCTGCATGAATAAATACAAAGCGTGTTTCATCGCATCAAATTCATGGGAATCAAAACGTGCGTTCTATACTTAAATGTGTATATCTCTATATTGATGCGTTCGTTTAGAATCTACCAGAAGAAAAATTATTTCCAATACGTTTTCGATAGATAGCTAAAAAAAAAAACCTTTTCCGAAGAAATTCAACATTTCCAGCTGTAGGTATTTGTATAAAAAAAACGCCTTCCATTCATCTCGACCGGTTACAACTTTCAACCGTAACTTTTCCGAATCTAACATGCAATATTTTCCCTTTTATTATTTGTCCCGCCCCAAATTTCCATATAAATATGCAGCTCGCAGATTTACATTTGTATCAGAGAATATAACCGCGAAAAGGCTCCCACTTGAAGGCCCTCCTAACGGCAGAAAGGACCTTTCGGCCGTTGAAAATCGTATAGGAAAGGCTAGCGCGTAGCCCTGGCGCAATAAGGGCCTGTCCCAGGAGGCTATTCTTAGCGGTATTTAGTTACGGTACTGCCCTGAGCATGACACGCTCTAGCGATGTAGTAAATTTAGTTTTTTGTGGAAAAAAGTCTTATTTCTAGCGCCTTGAGAAAAATATTTATTGTTAGCTATACCTACAGAATATCAGTGAACTCAAAATCCTCTTAGTAGAGAATGCAGTTGTAAAAATCCCTATTCGTATATAGCAAAACCGAAATTTCCATCCGTCATTTCGAAATTTTATCCAATATATATGGCACAACGTGCTAAAACTCTCGTACACAGAAAACGGGCTGCGAGAATCGATATGTTCTTTCTCTGTCCATCGCTGCTGTTCTAGTGAATCGTCTTTTCTCGTCACGCAAGCGAAAATTCCTGGTTCTAGACAGGATCATGCACGCTCCCACAATTCGTCTACAATTGAAATATGCAACCGCGTGCATACAACAGCCTGCATGTCAGTTATTAAGTGCGAAGATGTGCGAAAGATAAACGAATATATGTTCGAAAAAAAAAGTTATAAATCACGGTTAAAAATCCTGCATAGAAAAGTGGTTTATAATAAGGAAACAGTGGATGAATTAAAGCTAAGATCAAGTCGAGAAATATATCAAAAAAACACAAAAAAAAGTTGTCCAAATATATTGTCGCTAAAAATCAATTTTAAGAATTTCATTCCAGTAATTTTGACAGACAACCATATAAAAAAAAGTATACCAAAATGTCGCTTTATTGAGCATAACTAGATGACAAACCAATGTATTAGTTCCAGAAAGTACTAAAACCTATCAACTTATTGCCAGGTGGGTAAACATCTCGTTTCCAAACTTTGTAAGAGCGTCACTATCAATCTCGGAAGTGCATTTATAGTATAGTCTGTCCATAGATATAAGAATTTGACTAGATGAGCACTACTGGAGTTCATCCACCAACCTGCTGCGATTTGGTACCAAAAAAATAATATGATTCTTTATTAAAACAAGCTCGTTCACAGCATTTTAAGGAGAGGTTACTAAATTCAGATAATAAAATAAAATGTTATATAATAGATATTTGTAACGAGATAGCGCGGGCAAGTCCATTTCAGATGTTAGTATTGAGGGAGATTTTGAACAGATACCGCACGAATACAATCAACTTTTATTGTCGATAGTTCCAAACTTGACCGAAAATCTTAGAAAACGTTGGTTTTATTCAATATTACAGATAATGATAGATCGATGTACTTAAGATCCAGCTCTCCAAAATAACTATGTGAATTAGCTAAAAAAATTAAAAATAAACATAGTAGCAACATCGATGATATTCCTACCAGTATTGTGAAGATACCAGTTCTTCAGGATATGTTATGTCTACTCATTAATAACTGCTTTAAGCAAACTACTTTTCCAGAGCATTTTAAAATTAGCTATTATAAAACCTCTATAGAAAAAGGGTGATCCTCAATTATTTGACAGCCATAGCACACCATACCACTATTATCATTTCTATATTCTTCAATTCCAAATACCATTCATATGGAATTACTTCAATTATGAATTCTATTATTTATGGAGTTAGAATTCTCAAACATTATACTGAACACGAATTTTTAAGTTAGTATACCACGCAAATTTTGAATCGATTACTACCTATGGAATTATATATTGGGGAAGAGCTCAAAAGAGGACACTACGGATTATAAAGGGAATGTCTTTTTATCAATAGTGTCGTGGAGTGTTTCGCTCTGAAGGTATTTTTACTATTTATGGACTGTAAATATACGTATCTTTAACATTTTTTATTTAACAATAGAGCTTTCTTTAATGTTGAAAGCAGCAATATTATACAACAAGATCCATCGATGTAAAGTATCTCATTCACAGACTGTCTGTAATAGAAGAACATCCTTTATATATGTGTATAACATTATTCAACTGTTTTCCAGAATTATATAAAAACTTTAACATCTATCAATAGTTTTAAGAAACAGAATTATAATATTTTCTCTTTCTTCAAAATTATTTAATCGGTGTTGATTTATTATTATTTTTTTTCCCTTTCTTTGGATATTCCGGTTTTTGTTATTAATTATACAAAGTTTTTTACGTTTCGGAATTATATTTATTCCTTTTTCATCATTTTAATCCTACAATTCAAATATTAAAAATTAAAATTTAACAATTTACGATTTTAAATTCAAAATAGTAATTATAAGGAGATATGTTTACAAACTTACATTTAGGTATTTTCATATTTATCCACCTTTACGGTGTTGTCAAAGAGATCTTTTAATTACATTTTAAAATTGTAAAAGACACGTTAATACATTAACAATATCGACAAACATTTTCTCTTTGATAGAAAACAAATCGTCTATTTACATTCTGGAAGAAAACTTCGCCCAGACATTTTACAAGCTTGAATGTTGTTCATTTTAGAGGTTTACCAAAATAACTTAATGTTTTAATGTACCTTATTTGTCTGTAAAATACATAACTTTATTTCCATTTAAATCACTATGTACTTTCTGATATAGTAATATCGTTTCTGTTAAAAGTACCACCCATGTATAGGCCGTGAAATGCTTTAATATACTCCTTTACAATATTTCTTAACCAAAAAAAATGTAATAAGCCAAGCTACCTTGACTTTCGTGTAATTAGTATGTACAAAACACATAAATTTATTCTTTATTTATGTTTACCACTCAATAAATATAAACCTAAACCATATTTTCAAAATTTGATCACGCTATCTTGCGCAGCATACCTTCCTTGACATACACACCAAATTTCGTGAATATAGATCGATAAATAAAAAAGTTATAGATGATTTAGTCGATCGATGCACCGTACATCGGTCGATGGACTGCTGCGGTGTGATGGAGGGAAGATGGGGGATAGCTTGGGGTGAAATTCGCTTCTGTGAACAGGACTCCGCTGTCTATCTTTTCGCCAATAGGACAGACGGAGTGCGGACGATAGAGTGGGGGATAAATGGGCTACGACCTTGTTCTATCTAACGGGGTCGCTATGTAATTTCCATGTTGCGTTTGTCGCACGTCGTATGGGAGACGTGAATTGCAAAACGCGCGGGCCGGTTTAGGACAGAGAAGATGCTTCCTTGTCTGTCGTACGCACCTTATGGTCAGTTCGCTTATCGCAAGTAGATTCGGAACTAGCGGGCCGATTTTAAAAATTCTTTCGCCGTTATGAAGCGCCTATAATTTCTTTTAAACGTTGGTATTAATTTTTATGGAGGGAATAGGTATTCTTTTTCTTTTTTTGAAATGATGATGACTGTCTAATTAAGTATAGTTCTATCAATTTTCACAGCAGGACCAATTTTAAAAATTCTTTCACAGCTATGAAACGGGCGATTTTTTTTATTAATAAAATTAATTTTTGTGAAGGGGTTACGAAATGATTTTATTTTTCCATGTACTGTTGACTGTGAATGTAATTTTGTTTGATGAAAATCTAAAATTCAGTTTTGAGGGCGATGGTAATAGATACGATAATAAATATATTTATATGAATAAATTGAAACGTTCTTACACCCAATTATTTTCATAACTTTCGCAATATTTTTGAAGGACACTGAGGGTTGTGGGAGAAAAAATATGTGCGGTTTTTATAAGTTTGAAGGTTTGTCTGTAAGTCTCAGTAAACAACAATATGTAAATCTTGACAGATGTCAAGGATGTCGACAGATGTAATTATCATTGCTATAGTTGTCAAACAGATTACAACATACATTTAACACTATTGCATATTGCTGTATTAATCTTATGCGACTTAAAAGACCTTGGGAGTTGTGGTAGAGAAAATATATGTGGTATGGGATGTTTAAGATATTGGTGGATATAATTATTACTGCTGTGCGTCAAATCGATTCATATCCTAGTATTAACGGAAATGGTATTATTCACTATTTTTTAAGGTTATTGAGAGTTGTGAGACAAAAAATAAATGTGATCTTTTTAAGTTAGAAGCTTTATTTATCCATATATTTAGCAATAATATATAAATCTTGACAGATGTCAAGGATGTCGACAGATGTAATTATCACTGCTATGTCGTTAAACAGATACACTTCCTAAAATATTGTTTTACTAATACTATCCGCCATTTTTAAAAGGCATTGGAAGTTGTAGGAGAAAAAATATATATGATTTTTACAAGTTTGGAGGTTTGTTTATAGATTTTTAGTAACAACAATACGTAAATCTTGGGGGATGTTTAAGATATCGGTGGATATAATTATAACTGCTATGTATATGTCAAATCGATGCATATCTGAGCATTAGCGGAAATGTTTATACCAGTATCGCTCACCATTTTTGAAGGTCATGGAGAGTTGTGAGATAAAAAATAAAGGTGTGCTTTATAAGTTAGAAGGTTTATTTATAAGTTTCAGTAATAATAATATGTAAATCTTGACAGATGTCAAGGATGTCGACAGATGTAATTATCACTGCTATGTCGCTAAACAGATGCGCTTCCTAGCCTTAGCCAATATTGTTCTAAAGGTATACATTGTGACTGTTTGCATCGATGCGTTTTACAAATACATCTTATATACAGGGTGAGTCGTGGGAAATCGACCAAAGTAGGAGTGTATTCTACAGGTGAAATAATGCAAAGAAAATGTTTTCGAGTTATAGCGTAATTAAAAATGTAGATTTAGTGTTTTGTATGTCTAATGCGTTCTAATGTTCACTACCTCTAGTTCATTGTTGATATAGTAAGGGCGCTGCCATCATAAAAAATATTCCCTATACCTTGGAGTAAATTATAACATTGTTGTTCGGGTACTTCGGCATGACAATGTGACATTGACTTGACGTTTGTACGACTAAAGTGTAACAAACTAAAATGCCACACACTTATTCTAATTTAGAATATGCTAACATGGTGTTTGTTTATGGATTTTGTAATGGGAATGCTATTACTGCTGCTAATGAATATCGTGAACGGTTTCCACATCACAGACATTCAAAAAAAAAATGTATTTATTAGTGTATTCAACAAATTGTGCCAGACCGGAAAGCTTCCCAGTGTAAACATAATATCTGAACGAGGCAGTCGACAACAATTACAAGAAGTAGGAGATATTCTGGATGTAGTAGAAGAAGACGCAACTATATACCAGCTCACGGAGAATTAGTATTCAATTGGGCATTCCACAAACAAGGGTGATAGAAACACTCCAGGAGCAAGGCTTACGTCCGTACCATGTGCACCAGCACTTACAACCAAATGATTATCGTAGACGTATGGAATTTTGTCGATAGATAAATGATAATCCTCGTTTTGTATCGCGTATACTTTTTTACGGATGAGCGACATTCACCCGTGACGGTATTAATAATTGTCACAACCATCATGTATGGTCAGACGAAAATCCACACGCAACAGTCGAAAGTAACTTTCAACATAAATGTTCGGTAAACGTGTGGTGTGGTCTGATGGATGGTTTTTTAATTGGTCCTTACATTTTTGAGAATCCTAATTACATTTTTTAAGAAAATGAACTGCACGGACTGCTAGGAGATGTTTTCATAAACATCAGGATTCAAATGTTGTACCAGCACGTTTGAGCGCTTGCACATTATACTCGTGCGTTCAAGCAACATTTGGATGAAAGGTTTTCAGGGAGTTGGATTGGTCGTGGTAGTAACATTGGTTGGACTCCTAGCTCTCCAGACCTCACGCCACTCGATTATTGTTTATGGCGCTGGTTATAAAATGAAGTGTATCAAGTAAAAGTATGGACACTCCTGCTGCATTAATTCAATCAGGATTAGGAATGCTGCTGACAACATCAAACATCAATCTGACGCAATCAGGAACGCAACCATGTCTACCTAGGTAAACGATGTAGAAAATGTTTCGAGATGAATAGCGGTATTTTTGAAAATATATTGTAAAGAACGATAATACCAACGATAATGACAACGTTTTTTTACAGTTTTTTTTTTAAATTATTTTCATCTGTAGAATACACTTCTAGAGTTTGGTAGATTCCTCACGAATCACCTTGTATAAGTATAAATGTCATTTTAACATTATTATTATTGGCAAAGCATAACTGCGCTTTTTTGATACCACAGCATCACCTTCCGCTTAGTAAAAATCATTTTTGCATTGTGCCGTAATAGGGTCTATTACAGCACTAGTTGCGTAATAGAAATGGAACATTTAAGCAGATTTTTTTAAGTTGGTCACATTTGGAACAGAAATGGAGATGTCAATATGACATTTTGTAAGCAAGTTTGAGGTTATTATATTAAAATTCATTGTAAGATTTGATATTTTTAATTAATCTTTGAAATAAGTACAACTATTATAAACATTTATATTAACGTTTGAATTATCTTTCGAAGTGATAGTGATACGCTGTGCAGTAGAAACATTCTGTTGAAAATTATCGTTCTCTGCGATAGTGATATTGCTTCTGTTGGAGTATCCAAACTGTGAACCATTCCCGAAGTTCAGGTAGATTCACATTATTTCCCTGTGCAAACATATTTCCAACATCAATTTTATTTTTCATAGAAGAGGCAACGTAACCTTCAGCAACAGCCGTGCTTTTCCAGCCACCTAATCGTTTTATAGTTAAAATATCAACTCCAGTATTTGCTATATGTGTCGCACTGGATCTTCTAAAACAATGTCCTGTATAAAGATGAGGATCTGGTAAATGAAGAAAACTGACAATTTGTTTAGGAACATTTCCCATGGTGTTAATACCGATAGGGCTATAATTAAGCAGCCACTGACGATAAGTTAGAAAAAAACGTTTGTGAGTAACTGTTTTAGGCCGCAGATTATTATATTTTTTTATAGTTCGATGCAGTTTACATCAGTCACTGCGAACATTCTAGGTACATTGTTTTTTGTTTTAGGTATGTTGACTATAATGAAATCGGAATTGTATTGAAGATCTTCCACACATCATATTAATTAATTCTTCTCGCCTACAGGCTCCATTATATCCTATTTATCAAAATGACCTAGAATATAAAGAATTTGCAAAAAGTAACGAAATAAAATCAACACTAACCTTTATAGCTAAGTATATTTTATCATCGCTTGTTTCAAAAATCTATGAATATCTTCTTCTTCTTCTAAAATTTTAGATTTTTTTGTTTGATAACCTTTAGATAGCCGTTTAATAATGCTTTGAAGTTTCATATATTTTGATATATCCACATTTCTATGTACATTTAAACACGATCTTAACATCGAATAAATCGACCATAATGATGAGATTTATAATCTTTACGTAGCAATTTAAAATAAGCAAGTAAGACGTTCTCAGAATATGAAGAATTTCCTTTCTTTGCACCATTTTCAAAATTTTTGTATCGCTTTTGATACATAGTGTACGATTTCTCCGGAAGTAAATATTAATGTTTTTTTCAGCATTTGCCGTATTTCAGGCGGAGTGCATGAAAAAGTTGTAAAACTCATATTAAATATTATAATATAGTTACTTTAGTAATATAATATATAACAAATTTCAAAAATGTGTCAATTTTAAATTAACTTGTCAATTTAAATCTTGTGCCAAAACCAAGGTGACAACTGGTGACAACCGCCACAAAATTTCCTAGATTATCAAATTTTTCTCGTTTTGCTTTTACAAAAAGAGAAATTTTAAAACTAATTGCAAAAAATAGCATAAAAGACACGTTTCATTTGAAACGTCAAAATGAAACTTGTCTTTTAATATACTATTTCAACTTACCTGACCAACACAAAGATATTGGATCGTTTCATTTTTCATTAGTTGAGGGTTTTTTTTTTATTTTAACACCGAGTGCGGTATCATTTATATGTTGTGCCACACTCGATGGTTTATACCGTCATAACCCTTTGCATTTATTTTACAAAATTTTAGCAATTCAAACCGTGAGAATAAACAGTTCTTGCAGCCAATTATCTACCTCAGCGCCATAGACACGAAGGTTAGGCATCTCTCTGATTCTAACTAGAACAAGGAGTGAAATTTCACGTCGAAAGATAAGCGTATGGTACTACCTACGAGTTTAAATATCCAACACACACATGCATACACGTATGCATGTATGAAGTGGAGAAGTAGTTCTTCCTTCCCTGTAATTTTTGCATTAACCGCACTCAGCATATTGTAGACTGCCGGTAATAATTTAAAAGATGCCGGAGTACGTAGTCAACCCCCAAAGCGGCAACGCTAGAGTTCTCTGTGGCGTAACTGCATATTCGCTAATGATACTAGTGAATTATGTTCGCTCGACTGGTAACCCCGAGCGTATGGATTTTAACGAAGGCAGTAGAGACGAAGTAGAGGTATAAGGGTAATATAGACGTGAATAATATGTTTCGCGTAAGGGAGATCATTAATTTCGGAATGATTATTATTATTTGATATGTGACAGAATCATTAAGATTTGTATCAGGAGAATTCAAGGAATTTTTGCAATGTTTCTAAAGCGATTTTATTTATTGTATATTGCATTAAATTCTTATTGATAATCCAGGTAGAATTTTGTCAAAATATTTATTTATCTCAAAAACTAGACACTTTAACATCATTGTTGATAGGAACTTTTTTCTTTATTTCGATGAGAGCTATACGTTATTAAGATATTTTGTTATATTTTCTATACACCCTGTATATTAGTTTCTGCGCTACAATTTTTTTATTTTTAGAGTTACAGAGTGGGGTATATTAGCAAATTTGTTGTTTTTTTGCGCCAATTATGTTGCTGAAAATAAAAAAATAATTCCATCTCCTTAGATAGGGATATTTTTTTTATACATGATTTTTTTTATAAGAAATATTTTTTTTGAATAAAATATTCCGTAGTTTTACATTTTTTCTTTGTAAAAATTCTAATAATGTAAAATGTGATATTTAAAAAATATTAATTTTGTTTCTAGATAAAATACTTTTCTGTGTATTTTTACATGCTTTTGTAAGAAATCAAATTTTAAATATTAAAAATTTAATCTGATATCTGCTAAAAAAAAATCTTCTAGATGAAATATTCTATTTCCCCATTTTTATTATTTTATTTTTATTATTTTTCTTTTACATATTTCTGTAAAAATTTAATTTTAAACTTTTTTTTTTAATATTCTAGATATTCTTCATTATATTCTGTTTTTATTTCTACACATTTTTATAAGAAGTTTAACTTTAAATATTAAAAAAATCTTCTGATATTTTTTTTTACAAAAAAATTCCAAATTTTAACAGTCAATATTTCACATTTACTGCAAGCCTATTTAAAATTCTACTGGACATCAAGTCAGAAGGTGAACTGTTGGATTTATTTTCGCCATATATATCTCAAAAACTAAGCACTATAACACTTTTCTTCATAGGAACTTTTTTCCTTATTTCGATGAGGACTACATGTGGTTACAATATTTCCTAGTATTTTCTATACACCCTGTATGTGCTAATTTTCTGCAAAGTTTTCTTACCTTTTTCTAACTTCGTTATTATTAAAGCTAGAACGTTGCTTAAACTGTTGGTTGTATTTTTTGAGTTGATTAAGATGTGTGAACATCGAAAAAGAATTGAATATTTTGTTTATGAGATGTTTCCAAAAAATAAAAACATTAAAAAAAATGGTTTTAATTTTTTTTAGAACTTTTCCTCGGAAATATTTACTTGCAACTATTTTTCTAAGTACCTCTTTTATAAAAAAAAATATTTGTTTTTAATTAAATATTCTGCATATTTCCATATTTCTTTGCAAGAATTCACTCATTTACTCGAAACATTATTTTTTTTTACAAAGTTTAATCACGTTTATCACAAGCTTATTTAATTTTCCACTAGACATAAAATCTGATCATTCTCCTGACTGGATCTAACTTTTGCCATCATATATCTCAAAAACTAAGCACTTTAACATTCTTCTTCATAGGAACTTTTTTCCTTATTTCCATGAGGGCTACACGTAGTTACAATATTTTCCAGTATTTTCTATACACCCTGTATATGCTAATTTTCCCAATTTTCTTTACTTTTTCTCAATTTCGTTAATAACGTGGCTTAAACTAGCAAATTTGTTGTATTTTATATTCTGATTAAGATGTTTAAAATTGAAAAACAATTGAATATTTTGTTTACGAAAAATTTCCAAAAAAAGGACAAATGAAATATAAAAAAAATTGTTCAAAACTTTTCTTTCCTCATAGATACTTACTTGCAAGAAAATATTTTTTTTGTAAATGATTTTTATTTATAAAAAAAATTTTTTTAATGAAACTATATATTTTGCAAGAGTTCTAATTTGAAATATTAAAATTTATTCTGTTGTTGTTCTTCCACAAAAATTTCAAAATATTAACACTCAATTTCACACATCGCACGCCTATTTTAATTTCCACTAGACATAAAGTCTGATCATTCTCCTGATTGGACAAACTTTTGCCATCATATATCTCAAAAACAAAGCACTATAACATTTTTCTTCATAGGAACTTTTTACCTTATTTCGATGAGGGGAAAATATGGTTACAATATTTTCCAGTATTTTCACACCCTGTATATGCTAATTTTCCCAGTTTTCTTACTTTCAATACTTTGCATCTAAAAAGTTAAGCATTCATTACCCTTATTCATAGATACGTTTATCTTTTTATTTGGATGAGAAATACACTTATTTAAAATACTTCCTAAGAATTTAAACTAACTCTGAATATTTATTTATAGTTGAAAATTTCATTAAAAAAAAAACACATCTATCGATTTCAATTGCACAACATTGTTACTGAATTTACTATTTGAATAAAATATATCTCCTAAATTCGATCGTACATGTTTGACAGATTCTGATACGGTTGGTGGAAAGCGACATCTATTTTTAATTAACGGTAACACGATTTTCAATTAGATTAGTCCTACGTGCTAATGGATTTTTTGGTTTTACAATCAATCCATTTATATTTTAATTTAATTTCGTTGTCGTCCTGAAACGTTTCTAGAAAGAGGATAAATTATACAAGGAACTGAAGAGTTGAATTTATTTCTGACTGGATGGACGAATCAATGAACAAATTACCTATCGAAATTTACCGGTGTGGTATTATCTTCTACGTGGATCTAAATGTTATTACCTTTCTTTGCCAGTTTGAAACAAAAATGACATGAGAAAAACAAGGGAAATACAGACCGTGTCCTTTTAGGCTTTACATAAACGATACTCGAGGAAAAATTGGGCAGTTTAACGAGGTTTTGATTACTGTTTGAGCATAATCATCATCGTTATTTATTTATAGTTTTATTTTGTTTGATTGCTATGGCTTCTTACCCACAAGAAATAAGGGTACATTAAAGCGTGTTTCTTTTTCTGGGTAGCTATATTTTAGAACAGAATTATTAATAATTCATATAGACCTATTGTTTCTAATATTGACTCTCCTATCTATGTAATATCTAAGTGGTTAATACAAGAGTTTAACCGACTTGAATTTCAAAAGGATTTTCCATAGGAAACACAAAAGACCTCATAGATAAACTTCACGATTTTAAAATTTCTTTTAAAGATAAATTAATATCTTTTGATGTAACATTTCTGTTTCTAAATGTTCCTATTGACACAACCTTGCAAAATCTTGAATCTTTTTTTAACGTTTTTTTTGGATAAAATTTTTGAATTCATTCAATTCACTAAACTGTGTTTGGAGCAAAATATCTTTAGCTTTAATAATAAGTTTCATAAACAAACATTTGAACACTAATGAGTAACCAACTCTCTCCACTTTTATCAAACCTCGTCCTAAATTATTTTGGAAAAAGATATTATCAGTAAATTTTGGAATAAATATGTAGATGATTGTTGATGACAGGTTGTAACATAATTAGCAAAAATCAGCATGGTTTTGTTGAGAAGGAAAGATTCGACTAGTACCTCTGTTGAGTCATTTTATCACAACGTTTTGTGGTATCTTGATGCTGGCTAGTGCCTTGTGGCGATCCTTTGTGATTTAAGCAGGGCTTTTGACTGCGTCAGTCATGGTATTTTGCTAGAGAAATTCTGTGACATTGGCGTTAGAGTGTATGCCTTCCGGTAGGTGGCTTCTTTTCTGGATGACCGTTGCAGTATGTAGCCTTAAATTTTAATTTGGGGGGATATATTCGCCCTGTAAATCGAAGCATTGCAAAATACCTTAGGACGACCGTAAGCTCTATTTGGGCCAATTCATTCCTATTATATATTAACGATTTAGACAATATTATTGAAAACCCATATGACCTTGTATGCAGATGACGTTTCAGTTTTAATATCAAATAGGAATAATGATATTTTAGAAAATAAATTTAATGACTTTCTCCACAGAATCAATTCCTGATTGAATGACCATAATATTATTCTTAATACAAAAAAATACAATTTATGACATTTCATTGCCGTCAGCGGCGAGTTCCAGATCTAGGGTTGTATATCCTAACAGCCAGAAATATTATATAGATATTTTTAAAAATATATTTTATAAATATTTTTCGTGAGAGGCTTTTGAATATATTTTTCATATTTTTTCTAAAATATTTGTAAAATATTTATATGAAAATTGAGATTTTTTATGCAATCTATTTAATTTGTCAAAATGAACTAAAATCGTTCTTGGTTATTTTAGAATGTATAACGTCGATAACGAAAAGTTGAAACATACATAGAGTTGTCTAAAAGGCAAGAACTTGTTTTTTCACACTCACCATACAAGTTAATAATCAATAATTCTGGCATCTTTTAAGGCGTACTGAAGGTTTATCAAATTAATCACTATTTTATAATTGAAGGTTCTAAATAAAACAAACGTAATTTATTATCATTTTATTTGAATAAAGCCAATAAAAATGAAAAATATCATTTTTAAGTCTAGCCTTGGCTGGTGCCAGGTACAACCCTATGGCTTTTTTCATATCTTCGGTAGTGGCGCTCTCATGGCGTTTCCTTGTGGCCTCTAAAACAATGCCAATTGTATTAGATCATACATGAATAAAACATCGTACAACATTATCAACCTACTAATACATTTGGAGCATTTACAATAATTGGAGTGGTAGCTACATTCTAATACTTACGATACTTATTTTTAATTTATTTCATAGTATTTGAAAACATTCTACGTACAACAATAAAACACACAACGTATTCTAACCTCTATTTGAGGTTATGAGCTTATCTACCGAGATGAAATCTCTTAAGCAAATCAACTAGCAATTTATCTGGTAGATCAGTACATATCTAAAATCCTACAATTATATTATTAAACGATTCTGTAATAGCGATATATTGAGCATTCCAATTATCTTATAAATGCCATGAATGTTCAAGTTTGCTTACCTCATAGTCACCACAAACTAAAACACCCCCGCAACAATTAATTACACACTTAACCCTAATCTGCCCTAATCGTATACTATTATAAACTATAACATGTAACGGACAAACGAATGAAAACGTTGATGATACGCACGTGCGCGTATGCATTCTCTGTACTAATCCATAGACGCATAAACAATACTAATCATCAAGATAGAGGTGTTGTGTTGACATTCGCAACTTACAAATATTAACAAATAATATAATACAAAACGCAGGATATATTAATAGAAAGTTACAGAGCGCTCAAACTTAGATACTAATTAAATCATATTAGATATATATATATATTATCTAATTTAATCTTTAACCTATCATTTTAAATAGGTACATACTACTTAATATGTATGCATATTTTACCTATTTTATTATTATTCGTCCTACGCACAAATGTACAAAAGCAAAAATCAATATCTTTTTTTTTATATGAAATAAATATTTACAGACATACAAAGCAAAATATTCTTGCAGGTTATGAAAAATATATTGAGAAAACATGTGCAATAAAATATTATTAATGCTACATAACATGAATATTTTTTAAAGGTTTCCCTAATATATTTTTATAATATATTTATGCATATTATTTAATATACACTATATTGAAGAAGATTTAATATTTTAAAATATTATAAATATGAAATAAATATAGTTGGTCACTGGGATAGTGATACAGAAAAGATATCACATGTGGAGAATGGTAGATTTCTAGGATTGTACCTGGATCAAACTCTAACATGGAAAAAAACATTGCGAACGACTTATAACGACTTTGCAGGTAATATATTTAATTTAATGCGTACTTGCTATATTTTAGATTTTTTTTATGTATGTGATATGAATATCTTTATGACACATTTAAACACTCAACTCGACAACCCATAATTCTCGTTTTAATTCAATCAAACCACTGACGTTCGCAAACCACATCGTCGATAACCTCACGATCACTTAAGATCGTATATCTAGGCAATTCCCGATTTGCGATCACTAGATGGCGCTATTAGGTTGAATCAAACATACGGTATTATAATTTTCGACGTAACGGTGGCTTCAGGATTACGATAATCTTCTGTCTATATATGAAGATAACGTGGCGTTACCTTTACCGATCTTATCTGCGCGCAGAGAAGAATAAATATCGCTATAGAGAGTTAGAAAGAGAGGGAAAGTTATATAAAGGATGACGTTGTCATTTCGCAAAGCGCTAAAAGTTCTTATCCACTATACGTCGCGGAAAAACGACAGTACCCTGATGACGAAACAAATATTTGATCTCCAAATACGTAGAAATAAAGGTCTTCCCTTTCCTTCATTTCGAAGACCGAGTCGTAGTTCGATTGTCTCCCACTCCACCTCGAAGTCCGTGCCGTCCGACCGAAAAGCAGAATCTGCTGATTCCGACGTTCAGTTTACGGATAATATATATTTAATATGGCTAGGGAGTTTTCGTTGCGCCTTTTCTTTTTGTTTAAATTCGGGTTATACCTTATGGATTGGAGATTTGGTAGAAGTGATTTGTTGTTTGATTTCGATGAGGGTACTTTCTGTTGACGTTCGCAGTTTTTCTAATGAGATTTTTTCATTGCACAGCAGTCCTTGCATAATTAGTTTGATAACAGACAGGTAAAAAGCATTTTTGATGAAGTGTCCCCCAGTGACCAACTATATTTATTTCATATTTTAAAATATTAAAAATATAAATCTTTCTTGAATATTAGTTATTTAATATAATATCATAAATTATTATAGAAAATATATTAAAAAATATAAGTTATGTGCATTAATATATTTATTGCAATGTTTTCTCAATATATTTTTCATAATCTGAAGATATTTTGCTTTGTATTTCTGTAAATATTTTTTTATAAAAAAAGATTGATTTTTGTTTTATACATTTGGTGCGTAGGACAAAATTAAAATGGGTAAAATATGCATAATATGAGTGGTATGTTATTTAAAATGATAGTTTAAGATATTGATAATATATATTAATTGATTTACTTAGTATATAATTGAGCGCTGTGATTTTAATATATCTGCGTTTGTATGATATTATTGTAATATTTGTAGTCGCGAAGTCAAAAAACACTCATTCATTACGGTGCGGTGTTAATGATTAGTTTGTTTATGCGTCTATGGTAGGTACATGATAGCATAGCCGCACGTGCGTATATCAAGTTTTATCCGTTTGTCCGTAATTTTATAGTTTTAATAATATACGATAGGGCAGATTAGGGTTAATTGTAAATAATTGTTGCGGGGTGTGTTTTAGTTTTTGTGGGACTAAGAGGTAACCAAAATTTGAACATGCATGGATTATAAGATATTGGAATGCTCCTATGTACAGAAATCGTTTATAATATAATGTAGGAATTTTATAGCATAATGTTACATCTACAGATAAATTGGCAAGTTGATTTGCTTAGAGATTCATCTCGTAGATAAGCGTCATAATTGAATAGAGGTTAGAAACGTTGTGTGTTTTATTGTTTGGCGTAGAAGTTTTCAAATATTATGAATAGTAAAAATAAGTATCGTAGTATTAGAATGTAGTACACTGCATTATTGCAAATGCTAAAGTATTAGTGGTGTTGTGTTTACGACGTTTTATTCATGGTATGATTAATACAATTGGCATTGTTTTGAGGCACAAGGAAGCTGAGAGCGCCAACACCAAGATATGAAAAAGCCATAGGATTGTACTGGAACCAAGGTAGACTTAAAAATGAGTATTTTTCATTTTATTGGCTTTTCATAAAATGATAAAAATACGTTGTTTTTTATTTAGAATACAATTAAAAATAGTGATTATTTGATTACTTCAGTAGCTTAAGATACCAGAATTATAATATTACTTATAGGTGAGTGTGAAAACAAGTCTTGCTTTTAGACATCTATGTATGTTTAACTTTTATTATGACGTTATACTTCTAATATCAAGAACAATTTTTAGTTCTTTTGACAAATAAATAGTTGCATAAAAAAATCTAATTTCAATAAATATTTTACAAATATTTTAGAAAAAATTAGCGTACATTATTTTAAAATATGGAATAATATTTTTAATTGCCATATTTTATCTATATTTAGAAGAAATATGAAAATATATCAAAAACTCTCGACAAAATATTTTTAAAAATATTTTAAAATATCTATGTAATTAT